>JASMMZ010000011.1:8140380-8264129 GCA_038502455.1 Anisogramma anomala | reverse complement strand
CGCTTGACGAGTGAATCTTCGTCCTCGACAAGTACTTAGAAATGTGTTATGGCTTATAATAAAGCTTTAAAGAAACTGTAAAGGGAGTGTGGGCCTTAACAGCTTACTATTAACGCTGTTAGTCTTTAAAGTATATCCACGCTTGACGAGTGAATCTTCATCCTCGATAAGTACTTATAAATGTGTTATGGCTTATAATAAAGCTTCAAAGAAACTGTAAAGGGAGTCGACACGCTGTTAAGTTAATGACGCCCTTAATACTAGAAATGTGCTTATAATAATCGATGTGTTTGTTTTTCTATTATAAAGTAAAGTCCTCATACGGCAAAAACCAGGTAAATAGGAGGAGCCATATAAAATATTAAGTATCGCAAACTCTAAAGTGGTTATTAAAACTTTTAACGGTTCTATATCTTTTCAAACTACATAAGTTAAGCTATATATCAGGGGTATTAAAAAGATAAAGACCCTCAAGTACTACAAATAAAACAACCGAGCTAATACGATCCTTCTTTACCCGTTATTAACAAACCGATAAAGCGCCGCCGACAAAAACGACTCCCAGAAAAAGGAAAAAGTTAAAGAGGAAGAATATACACTGGGTCACATTTACAATACTAATTGGATAAGTATAAAAGAAAAGGATAACGAAGAATTAACAGTAAAACTTAGGGCATAAGAGATTATTAAGACCTCTAACAAATCATTTAAAGAAAGCGAAAAAGTTGAGATCAACAGCCTACTAATTTGAAGTGTGGTACAATTTGTGCTAAAGGCTGATTTTAACCTTCAAAATACGAATATCACGATTTTTAAATCGAGAATTATTTATAAGGTTAAAGGCAAGATTATGAGGCGGTTTTATAAAAAGTTACGGTTAATCGTTTAAGGATACGGCGATAAAGGCAAAAACTAAATCCTTACATAGTCGCCTGTTATAACCCAAGGACCAACTGCAGGTTATGGAATAGGCCAGCAGTCCGCTACACTATCAGAAGCCTGATGTCCAACACATCAAGCCAGTGATCTCTCTTATGTAATCACCCAGGGTTAGGGTTTGGACCGACAGGACCGCTCGCGGTCTAGTCGACAACATTGGGACCGAAAGAAGCGACATTGACTTCAGCGGTCCAGTACTGAAGGCGGTATGAAGGCACGGATATATAAGGACACGGTCATCACCATACAGATAGTATTTCCTTCATATCTCTTCAGTTGTCAATCTAAGTATTCAGTCTACACACTTGAATAGCCTAACAGTTAGTGATCATTCTACAGCATGAACAAACATTTTCTTGATATTGCACTTTTGTTACCTCTGCTACCTTACTGCTAACATAAACCCCCTGACACCTTCTATTTACTCACGGGTATTTAGTGTGATTATTACATCGCCAACGATTTAGAAGATTAGCTAATATTTAGTGGTTACTTTAATAACAAGTTTGCTAGTTAGGACTAATAGTCAATTTATACTTAATAGCCGTAATATTACGAAAGTTTATACACAGTTAGCAATAGATTTACAGCGGATTATACTGTTGAAACTGCTATAGGAACTCTATACCATCTACCTATTAAAAATAGTAATACGGTATGTCAAACCACTATATAGATTTATTAAGGCAAGCGTCTACTTATTCCTAAACTACTAATTATACTTTAAATCCCGACTAACGATGAAGTCTTTAATATACGATCTGTATTTATTAGTAACTTAAAAGAAAGACTTTGACATGGTAGGTATACAAATTAACGATACCCTTCTTATCGAAACGACTAGCTTTATAACATAGAAATAACAAGTATTCGAAGACTTTAAGTTTTGAAATTGTAAGCCAGTAACAATATTAATAGAAAACAATCAATTTAACTTTAATAGATTTTTCATCGGTATACTTAGTGTTGATACTGGTTTCAGTTTCCGCTAAAAGGGCTAGGGTGTTATTTTTACTACAATCGATAAAACTAATAAAGCTAAGGCTTAACGATACTTGGAATAACATGTATAGGGTAGTTATATTACCACCTTATGTTAACCGAAACCTTATACGACCAATTTATTACGGCAAAAATATAAATACCAATGGATGAAGACTTTGATCGACTGAATAAAAGGCTGGAGTAGTAGATACGGAACTTGAACCGCGGAATTAATATGGTGCCAATCGACCTTTTAAGGACTAAGTTAATAATCTTTACGGATAGGTCCTTTATAAATAATACCAACTTATCTTTACAAATCGACTTCCTAATTACCCTTATTAACGAAGATAGGTGGAAAGATCAGTTTAGCATCACTGGTAACCTAATCTACTAAATCTCCATTAAATATAAAAGCATTATACGAAACGTGTTGTTTTTAAAGGTTTACAATATGATAACGAGCTTTAATATAGGCATAGAATTATAGGAAACCCTTAACCTTATTATAGAACAACTAAAAATTCCCTTTATTCTGGTAGTAATTTGTACCGACTTAAAAAGTCTCTTCGAGTGCCTGTTAAAGTTCGGAACTACTAGCGAAAAACGCCTGATAATCGACATGATGACACTCCACGAAGCCTACAAAGGGAGGGAGATTAAGGATTTCCGATGGATCGATAACAAAGATAATTTTGCAAATGGAATGACGAAGGTCACGCTAAATGAAGATTTGGAAAGGTTTGTAAATAGAAATAAACTAACCATACATATTAAGAGATACGTGGATAAACCGCCCAGAAAGCTCAGACTATGTGATGGCAAACAAGGATATACTAGCAGACTGAAAGACTGCCAGGGGATCGGGATTAATAATCGTGATCTATTTGAGTGGCACAGTTAAAGTTATGAAATGCTGTGGCGAAGGAACTTTTTGTAGGAGTTGATAAACTAGGACCTCGGAGCAATTAAGGTCAAATGGAGTCAATTTTCATATAATTGAGTTCAATACAGTATGAGAGTCAACTAAAATTAACAGGGGTCTAGTCAGTTGACGAGGAGGTAATTTAGTAGTAACCGAAAACGATTGGTTAATTATACTAACGTATGCGTATAAACTAAAAAGCCGCTAGTGTTGGAATAATATTACATGCAGTGTAATAAGTCAACTTTACTGACAGTAAAGTTGACCGTATTACAAGTGTATTACTTTGTACGGACTTACCGCATTAGGTGTAAGTCGAGTGCAGTACGCTGCACTTCACTCTAAGGCACGAGCCAAGCACTTGGCCATACAAATTACAGTGTAGACCTACTAGCAGTCTGCCAAACCTAGAAGAATACACCCACCATCTGAACACGCAATACTACTGTTACTTCGACCAATCGAATCAACAACTTTGCAACGTCTAAGGCCTACCAATACTAACCCCATTTACCTTTCATTATCATATAGCTCCGAAATCCAACTTTATCGATTCCTACAAAAGTTCTTCCCCACAGGCTTATAAAAACTTTTAAATTAACCGTATTAATTAAAAAGGTCGTTATAATCAATTTCCTAACAGTTTTCCAATTTACCAGCGTATTTCTATTTATTAATACATAACTTAACTTTAGCAGGTAGCTTATTAACGTAATCTTTGATATATATAGTTAGTTTTATTACTATTAACAAACCTTGTAAGGGTATGATTCGGTGACTTTTTTGTTATAACGTTAGTAGAATTATCTTTTTCATCAATCTATTGGAACTACTCTGTTTCTATACCTTTAAAAGCTTTGCGAAGTGCTATTACATCGATTATTAGGCGATTTTTACTAGTATTTCCGAGATTTAAAAGACATTTAAACAAGATTTTTGAATTGGTATAAATTACCACCAGGATAAAAGGAATCCTCAGCTACCTGATAATAATGTTAAGGGTCTCCCATAATATTATACCTATATCAGAGTTGACCATTATATTGTAAACCTTTAAAATCAATACGTTTTATACAATCCTTTTACATTTGACAAAGGTTTAATAAATCAAGTTACCGATAAAATTGAATTGGTCCTTTTCTTTATTGTTATTAACGAAAGTTATTAAGAAGCCGATTTTAAAAGATAAGTCGGTATTATTTATAAAATTTCTATTTATAAAAATCATTAATTTAATCTTCGATGAGTTAATCGAAACCATATTGATCTTCTGGTTTAAGTACCGTATTGATCAGTTAAACCTTTTATTTAACCGGTTAAAATCTTAATTAATTGGGTTTTGTACCTATGCCGTAATAAATAAATTGTAAAAATATTTGGATTAACATAGGGTAATAATATAGCTGCCACATACGTGTTATTTTGGATATCATGAAGCTTTGGGAACGTTATTTTTGTCCATTATAGTTGAATTAACGTCTGAACTCTTTTAACGGACATTAAAACTAATATTAATATAAAATATACGGATAAACTATTCGTTGAAGTTAAGTTAATTATCTTTTATTAGCTCTATAACCGACTTATAATTTTAAAACTTAAAGTTTTTAGTCCCTTTTTATTTCAATGTTACAAATTTAGTCGTATTAACAAAAAGAGTATCGTTGGTTCATATACCTATTAGATTAAATTCTTCTTTCTACGTTATTAATGAATAGAAATCATATACCAAAGATTTTATATCTAGTTGTAATTCAAAATACGACAAATACGTTAAATTTAATAAACACCTACTTTAATCAACTCGTATAACGGCTTAATGTATTATATTACCATTTCCGAAAGGTAAATAACACGTAATTTTTATAATAACTTTAATAAAACGATCCGTTGTAAATCGGTCACTTACTACTTATATACTTACATTATATCTAGGTCATTAAATGTAAACTCATATTCTATTTTAAATAATGAATTTGCTACTAAAGCGATTATAAAATGCACATTTTTTTTTTCCAAATCGTTAACGATAATATAAAGATTTAATCTTTACTTTTATTACTATATACTTAAATAATTAAACGTATTTTTTTGTACGGATGTCATATGGTTTTACCTTTAACTTCGTATATAATACTCGATTTTAAAATCATAATATTTAGGTTTCAAAGGTTTAAATCGGTTTTAGGCACGAATTATATAACTTTTCGAATTAAAAAACCATTAATATCGACTCTATTATTTTTCTTAAAGGGGTTTTCAAAAGTTTTAACAATACTTTACGATCGAAGTTTTGATATTATGTTTTTATCGTCCTGATTTTTCCTATTTATTTAAACAGTATTATAAATACCGCCTGGTATATATTCCTTCTCTATAATATTTTTTTCCGAAGTTGTGTGCGCCAGCAACGTTTTATTAATTTATCCATAACGGATAACAGAAAATCGTATTAACTGGATTATTGAGTTGAAAGATTTTCATCGTTAATAGCCTTTATATAGATCTTAACCTAGGTAATATAAAACGTTATAAGAGCGTTAACAATTTCAATAACTATTTCAAAGTTGGCCATATTAAAGGTTTTTTATAGGCCTTTTTATTTGCCTGGCTTCCGTTATACAAAGACTATACTTTGTAACGGTAAAGTAAGTATATCGATCATCGTAAAGCCGTTCCTAATATTAAAAAAGTTGTTGACTTAGCGTCATACCAATTCCTTCTGCAATTTCTTTAATACTTTACTATAGGCCGTAGATTTTTTCTGAATACTTACTAATAGTGAATATTTATTTGTCAAGCGTACATATACTTTAAAAACTGATAATATTGTCAGAGCTTTAGACGTTGCAACATTGTCTATTCGATTGGTCGAATTAATAGTAGTATTGCAGTCGTCAAGTAATGAATGTATTGTTCTATATTTGGCAAATATCACTATCCGGTTTATACAGTAATTTGTATAGTCAATTGCTTGACCTGTGCCCTAGTATAAAGTAGGCGTATACTGTACTTGATTTACAGCTAATACAATAGGCCTATAAATAATACATTTAACTTGTAATTAGTAAAGTCAATTTTACTGTAATTAAAGTTAACTTACTATACTGTAATTAATACTATTCCAATATTAGAGGCTTTTTATCTTATGCGAGTATGTTAATGTAATTAAATAATCTTTTCCGATAACCGCTAAATTACATTCTTGTCAACTGAACAGACCCCTGTCAATTATAGTTAACTTCTATATTTAATTCAACATATTACCACTTAAATTAATCTTATTTGATTTTAATTATCTAATGTCTTCGAGGTCCGACTTTATCGATTACCCCAAAATGTTTTCTCCTTATAGGCTTTTATACACTTCTAATTTAGCCGCATTAATTAAAAAGACCATTATCGTCAATTCTCTGACTGTTTTCAACTTGCCAGCGTACCCTTATTTGTCTGCACATGACTTGGCTTCATCAGATAGCCTATTAATGTAACTATCAATACTTATAATGAGCCTATTACTATTTATAACCCTTTTAAGGGTCTTCTTTGGCGATACGTTTGTTATAACATCAACAGGATTATATTTCCCCTCGATTTATCGAAATCCTTTAATCTCCCTATCTTTATACACTTCGTGAAGTGCTATTACGTCGATTATCATGCATTTTTAACTAGTGGCTTTAAGCTTTAAAAGGTATTCGAATAAGCTTTTCGAATCGAAACGGATAACTACCTGAATAAGAAAAATCTTTAGTGATTTGGTGATAATATTCAGGGTTTCCTATAGTATCATGCCTATACTAAAGCCTTTCATTATGCCATAGATTTTTAAAGTCAACAAGATTCGTATAATCATTTTGAATTTAATAAAGATCTCGTAAATTAAGCTACCGGTAATGCTAAACCAATCTTTTCACCTATCTTTATTGACCAAGATTATGAGGAAGCCGATTGTTAGCAACAAGTGAGTGTTATTTACGAAAAACCTATCCATAAAAAATATTAACTTGAACTTTAATAGTTCGATTGGAACTATATTAATCCCTCGGTCCAATTTTAATATTTTACACTCAAAACTTTTATTTAACTGGTTAAAGTTTTTATTTATTAGGTCCTGTATTTATTTCGTAATAGATAGGTCGTAAAAGGTTTTTGATTAACACAAAATAGCGATGTAACTGTCATGGGTACATTATTTCAGGTAGTTTTAGGTGTTGGCTACGTTAGTCCTATGTATTATAGCTAAATTAATATCCTGATTCTTTTGGACAAAACTAAGGCCGTAATTAATACTAAGCATATTAATTAACGATCTGTTAAAGTCAAGTTGGTTGCCGTTTGTTAACTTCGTAACCGGCTTATAATTTTAGAATTTGAAGTCATTAATTGCTTTCCATTCCAATACTATAAAGCTAGCCGTTCCAATAAAGGGTTTATCATTAATTTACATACACATTAGGCCAAAGTTCTTCTCTTACATTATTTACAAGTATGGGTCATATGGTAAGGATTTAATACCTTGTTGTGACTTAAGATTTAATTAATAAGTTAAAGACTAATGAAAGTTTATTTCGGGTAATCCGTATAGTAGTTTAATATATTGTATTACCGTTCCTGAAAGGTAAATATCATGCAATTTCTATGCTAATTTCAGTAAAATTATCCGATATATTTCGATTGTTAACTTTGTATATGCTTACGTAATATTTCGGCTATTAAGTGTAAATTTACCCTTATTTTTAGCTAATAAACCTATTTTCAAAACGACTACTAAGCGTTAGCTAATTTTCTAGATCGTGGTCGATTACGTTTAAAAGATTTAATTTTTACTTTCATTGCTGTATCCTTCAACTATTAACCCTCATTTTACGTATGGCCGCCCCGTTATCTTACCTTTAGCGTCGTAAATAATCTTCGACTTAAAAATCGTGATATTTAGGTCTTAGAGGTTAAAGTCGGCCTTTGGCACGAATTGTACAATTCTTCGAGTTAGTAGGCTGTTAATTTCGACCCTATTGTTTTCTTTAAAGGGTTTGACGTAGGTCTTAAGAATAACTTATATTTGAAGCTTTAGTACCAAGTTTTTAATATCCTTCTCTTTCTTTCTTACCCAAATAGTATTTTAAATGAGATCCGGTATATATTCCTTCTTTGCAACGTTTCTCTCTTTCAGATATTGTCTGTCCCGATGGTGTTTTATCAGCTTGTTAATAACGAGTAAAAGATGAATATATTGGCTTAGTTACTTAGTTAAAATGTCTTCATCATCAGTTACTTTAATACAGGGCTTGACCTGAGTAATACGAAAAGTTACGAAGCCGTTAAAAATTTTAATTACTACTTCAAAGTTGGCTATACTTAAGGTTTTATATAGGCATTTTTATTTGTTCGGCTTTCATTACATGAAAACTTTACTTTATAATGGCAAAGTAAGTACATCAATCATCGTAAGTCTATTCTTAGTGTTAAAGGCATTATTAACTTAGCAATATACCGATTCTCTTCGTAGTTCTTCTAATGCCTTATCGTAAGCCACAGCTTATTTTTAAGTACTTATTAATAGCGGAGATTCTCTAGCTAAGTGTGGATATACTTTCAAGACCAGTAACGTTAATATTATTCCGTTAAAAGTCACAGTATTATTTAGACACTTTACCGTAATTTAAAGGCGTGTTTTTAAATCTATAAAGCTTTTAATCTCTAGTATAAAGATATTATACGCTCGGCAAAGTAGAACGCATTTTTTTCCAACCTTTTTAATACTTTAGTAGGCTTTTACAAGCACTTGTTTATACTAAATTCCTATTATCCTAATATGTTTCTAAGATCTCGTAGCCGTAGAATAAGTATTAGTATCGTGAACAATGACGTTAAATGGGTCCAAAAACGTGTTAATTTATAATATACTTAGCGTTTCCAACGTGTCTTTTACTAATAAGGAATTAAAAAAATTAGTTTCGTGGAAAAAAGTTGCGAAGTTAATGACATAAACGGTTCTTTTTTGGTAAAATACATTGACAAAAACCTTGTAATTAAAGTACTTATAGTTTTTTAGTGTAAACTTGAATCTTCGAGAAGCTTAAGTATGCATTTAGTAATGGTGAAAAAGCTTTTTGATAGCTTTTAAAGAAAAGTATTCTATATTTTTATGCTATGTGAAATTTAGGACTTTATATAACCTATTAACAGTTCGGTTATTGAAAAGTCGATATAATTAACATATTTTTAAATTCTTTAGATTGAATACTTCCACCTCAAAATTTTAAATATACAATTATAGTTACTATTATTGAAAGGCGAAGAAAAACTTTTAACCGTTTTTAACTAATTTATCGGCATTAATATTAATGTTCACGCCGAGAGTCTTTATATATTTTAAATAAGGTAAAAATAGGGTACAAGATTAAAAGATATAAAATGTAATCGATTTAATCATTGTTTAAATTATCGTTGCTTTTAATAACGATAGTTGTTTGCCTAAACTCAGACTTACCTTGGCTTTGCTAATATCATGACGATTAATTTTAGTAGTCATATTATTTTCCTTTCCTTTCTTAATGTTATGTTTTACGAATAGCATCCTATTAAGTATCTTGCTTCCCTTGTATCTGGTATAATACCTTAAAACATGCAATCCGTATAACGATCGCAAAAGTTAAATATATATAAGGGGTTAGTGGTTTGGTTGGGGTAAAGGTAAAGGTTTTTACCGTTTAAGCAGTATAAGAAGGAGTGCTTGGCTAGTTACTAAGCCTCTCTAGGAGTAGTTTTTTTATATTATTTGATTTATTTAAGGGTATCGTTACCGTTAACAGCTTCATCATCTTCGAAATTTACAATGTAATTTAAGTAATTCTATCCGGATGTAATAGAGTACTAAATGTGATATATTACCTGTTTATTGTTGCGTTTAATAGAAAGGTAAATAGTTTACTAATATCAGGCTTGTTAAAAACCCAATATTTTCTGCCACTATTATATCGAGAATTTTTGCGTTTAAGAAGTCCGCTTAAATCTTGTCTTCGTTGGTGCTAGCGTGGTTATAGCTTTTAGTTTAGGGTTTTTGTATTAAATTTTAGGCGTAAGAGGCACTTATAACCATACTTTCGGTAGACGTAATTAATTACCATACGGTTTTTTCATTTACCTTATAAAAGTTGTTAGCCTAGAAGTATATATTAAGTGAATTTGGTATGCGTATTATTATAATTGTAAACGAGGAGCGTAACTGTCTAAAGAAGCCCTTGTAGGTGTAATTTTATTATTGCAAGACGTATTTAAACTCTTTAACGCCCATAATAGCTTCCCGTACCTATTTTCGAAGTGTAGCCTCCTCAACATAGGCTTTCCCTATTGGTTATAAGTGGAACATAAGTTTATCGAGTATTTGGTTTAATATAATTCTTTTTGCTATCATCATGGTCTATATTATAGTGACCTAATTCGTATAGTAATGAGTACAGTGGATATTATACCCGAAGTAGCTTATTATGTTTTTGTAGATTTCGCGAAAGGTAGTTATTCTGGTTAGGAAGGTTAGGTAGTAATCTTTAATATGCTCCGTAAGGATTCAGGTAAATAATAAGTGAAAATCAAAAGAAGGAACCTTTATCTACTTACAAATGTTCAAAAGGGTATTATCTTTGTGTTGAAAAGGTTTAAAGCTTTTATTTACATTTGTTTGTATTATATCTGATTTTGGAGAAGTCTGTAAAGAGCTTATATTTAATATAAATCATTTTGATAGGTTTTGGAGAAAGGTCGCGATTATTGTTTTAGTTCTTCATTTAATTTCTTTATAGTTTAAGTTTTAGGACCTTCAAGTTACGGTTTTATGAGTAATTTCTAGTTGTTTAGCTTGAGGGTTGAAGTCCTGTAGTAGGATCTGTGGTAAGATTTCGCTTGTAACTAAACCTGCCATGAAAAGATTTTTAAGAGACTTAGCCATTTTAATTGAAAGGCTAGGAGGTAATATAGACTTGTAAGTTTTAAGGGACTTAACGATCTTGCTCAATTAACCGGTAAAGAGTGCCGACATTAATACTTTTTACCGCATTGACAATCATTACTTCGTGTATTTTGTCACTGTAAAGTACATACTCCGCGTGATTACGTAAAGGTGCCAGCCTATCGAGTAAATTAATAATTATTTTTATCATTAATATATCAAGAGGTTGAATTTAATTGAAGATAAAGGAGAGGTACCTTAAAATGTATGTAAATGCAATAGAGATCTTTAACGCCTTTACCTTTCCATTGCAGGTTTTGAGGATTAGGATTTTAGGAAAAGTCTTTTTGTTAAGCTAGTTTAAGGAAAGTTTTAGTTAGTTTTAATGGTTCTTTTTCAAGGATACAAATGTCATGGCAAGAAACTTAATATTTTAGTATAGCTTCAACTATTCGCTAAATTATCTTTCATATATTAAGAGTTCAATAATTGAAAAACTTAAGGAAATCTTGGAAAGTGCAGGCGCCGCAATCATATTTTTCGCCGAGGTTCGTGTCGAGAATATAATAGCTAACGTAATAGATTAGGTGAGTTTTAGTTAAGGTTTCGTTAACATTTTTAAA
Organism: Anisogramma anomala; assembly: GCA_038502455.1. Lineage (NCBI taxonomy): Eukaryota > Fungi > Ascomycota > Sordariomycetes > Diaporthales > Gnomoniaceae > Anisogramma > Anisogramma anomala. Next base: position 8,252,710 of record JASMMZ010000011.1, on the reverse strand, counting down.
TGAAAGATATTCGTTGTAATGATTAACAAAAATAGTTTCGAGGGTATTGATTGCTTTTTTTTCAGGTAAAGTCGGTAATAGCTTCAAAATAAGCGTTTGTGGTAACTATCTTGACGTTTTAGCTTGTGTAGAACTTAGTAGGGTGGCGTGGAAGGAACTTGGTGATTTGAAAGTATAGAGATTTGGTGTTTTGGTGTAAAGTTGCATATAAACTTAGCGATTTGGCTTTGGATCGTGCGATGTGACTTTCTTAGCATGATTTAACTATTCTTGGTGTTTTTTTCTTATGGCAGCAATTTTGAAAATTGAATTAATGTGGTAGAATAGAAAAGAGTGAAGTAAGAGTAAAGATTTAGTATAAGAGATAAAAGCGAATGATGTATATTATAGTTGTTTAGTGTAGGATATATTCGTCTTTGAAGTAGTAATACCCGTAGTAGTACTGACTTAGCCGTTTGCCAACTCGTTGTTTAAGACTTTGAGCGGTTAATTTAAACTTTCTTTAAGCAGAATCCGTAAAGAATTTTTAGTGTTTTCGATAGCGATATCGTCGCTACCTCTAAGCTACTGTGAAAACCGATGTAGCAGTAGAGGCTCCTCGTAAGGATTTTTCCTCTACCTTAATCTTTTACAAAGCGTAATCAGAAAGTAGCCTTTTCTTTTACTTAGTTTATTTGTATTTAACTTAATAAGAACTAATTAGTGTTAGTAAGGCTTTAGATATTGTAATGTTGTTGAATCCATTAGTCAAAGTAATAGTAATAGTGCAGTAGTTAAGTGGTGGTTATATTGTTTTAGATTCAGCAGTTCGCTCGCCGGTTGCATAGTAATTCATATTGTCAATTGTTTGGCTTATGCCCTAGTATAAAGTAGGCGCATATTGTACTTAATCTACAGCTAATACAATAGGCTCACAAACAATACACTCAACTTGCAGTCAGTATAATCAACTTTACTGTAAGTAAAGTTGACCTACTGTACTGCAATTACTACTATTTCAATAAGTAATGTTAACACTAAGTTATCACAACTTACAGTGTCGTTTAGGCCTTTCACCGCTATTTAAAAGCGTGTCTTTATGTCTTTAAAGCTTCGAATCTCTATAGTATAGATATTGTATATTCGGCAAAGTAATATGCATATCTTTTTAACCTTTTAAATAATTTAATATGTCTTAAAAAAACCATTTACATTAAATCCTTATTATTTTATCATTTTTCTAAAATTTTGCCGCAGTAAATTCAATGTTAATATTGTAAACGACGATATTCAGTAGGCCTAAATACGTGTTGATCTATAGAATCCTTAAAGTTCTCCACATATCCTTTATCGATAAAGACTTTAAAAACTTAAATTCTTAAGAAAAGGTTGCGAAATCAACAACGTAAAAAATAAGCCTAGTATTTAAGTAAAATACATTAATAAAGACCTTGAGGTTAAAGTCCTCATATTTTGGAAATGTGAAATTAAAATTTCCAGGGGTTTAAATATACTTTTGACACTAATAACAAAGTTTTTGATAAGTTTTAAAGGAAAGTATTCTACATTTTTCATCTTATAGATTTTAGAACTCCATACATCCCGTTAATTATTACGTGGGTAAAATGTTTATATAATTAACATATTTCTAACTTAATCAAATTTAATACCGTTATTTTAGACCTTAAAGATAAAATTATAAACACTTTTACTTAAAGGCAAAGTTAACTCTTCAACCGTTTTTAACTAGTTTATTGGCGTTAACGTTAACGTTAACGTTAACGCTAAAAGTTTTTATATATTTTGGATAAACTAAAAAAAGGGTAAAGAACTTAAGAATATGGAATGTAATCGAGCTAATATCAGTTCAGACTATGGTTATCCTTGGTAACGATAATTATTCGCCTAAAACAAAGCCGACTTTAGCCTTACCCATATCTTAACGATCGATCTCGGTAACGGTAGTACTTTTCTTTCGTAATACTAAGTATTAAGAATAGTGTGCTATCAAATACCTTATTATCTTTATATCTGATATAATACCATAAAACGTATAATCCGCGTAAAAATCGCGAAAGTTAAAGATATATAAGGGGTTATAGACTTAATTAGGGTAAAGGTAAGTGTTTTTATCACTTAAGCGGTACAAGAAAACATAGTCGGCTAGTTACTGGACTGTATCAAAAATAGTATCTTTATATCACTTAATTTGCGGAAAGATATCATCGCTGTTGACAGCCCCTTTACTCTTAAAGTTTACGATATAGTTTAAGTAATATTGCCGGAAAGTAATAGGGTAATACATGTAATATATTAACTATTTATTATTACGTTTGGTAAAAGGGTAACGAATAAACTAATAGCCAAACTTATTATAAATTTAATATCTTTTACCACTATCACGACGATAATTTTTATAGCTAACAAGTTCATCTTTATCTTTACTCTTATTAATGTTAATATATCTATGGTCTTTAATTTAAAGCTATTAAACTGGATTTTAAGCGTTATATACATTTATAGCTCTATTTGTGGTCAACATAATTAACTACCGCATTTGTTTTAGTTATATCGCGGAAATTATTATCTTAGGGATATATATTAAGCGAGTTTGGTATACGCGTTATTACGGTTGTAAGAGAAAAGCACAGCTGGTCAAAAAACCTTCTATAATTGGTATTTATATGTTATAAGGCGTATTTAAACTCGTTAACATCCATAACAACTATCTGTATCTGTTTATGAAGTGTAGCTACGCCAGCATAAGCCTTCCCTATTATCTATTGATATAATATTAATTGTTAAGTATTTAATTTAACACATTTATTAATGTTTTTCCTTTTTTTGTTATTATTATAATTTACTTCATTGTAGTCTAATACAGATAGTAATATGTAAAGTAGATATTATATTCGAAGTAATTTTTCATATCATTGTGAATGTCGTAAAAGGTAAATATTCGAATCATAAAGGTTAGGTAGTAATTTTTGGTGTATTCTTTAAGGATTTTGAAGAATGGTAAGTAAAAATCAAAAGGACAACCTTCATTTAATTCTAAATGTTTCAAAAAGGCATGATATTTGTGTTAAGAAGGTTGTAAATCTCTCTATTATACCTTTTTACATTATTTAAAATTTTAGTATTGTTTATAAAAAAGTTTACAATTGATATTAACTATTTTAATAGGTTTTAGGGAAGGATTGAGATAGTTGTTCTAGTTTTTATTGGTACTTACTTACAATTTAAGATTTAAAGCCTCCGAGCTATGGTGTTAAGGGTAATTACTAGTCGCATGGTCCAAGAGATAAAGTCTTGTAATAAGGCTTATTATAGGTTCGAGCGTATAGGTATATTTACTGTGAACTTGTTTTTAAGAGGGTTAATGATCTTTATCAAAAGGTTAAAGAATAATCAGAAATTAGCCGTAAAAGATATTTTAAAGTATTTGATCGTTTTTAGTTAATTAACTGGTGGAAGGCACTAAATTTAATACCTTTTATTTCGTTAGCAACTATTACTTTACGCATTTCGTCGCCATAAAATGCGTATTCCGCGCTATTACGTAGATGTCTTAGGCTTCCGAATAAATGAAGAAATTTTTTATCGTTAACGTTTAAAAAGACTTAATTTATTTGGGGGTAAAGGTAAAGTCCTTAAAACGTATTAAAGAGCGTTAAAGGTTTTTAATGCTTTTGCCTTTCCCTCAAGTGTTTTAAGAATTAAGATTTTAAAGGGGGTCTTTTCGTTAAGCTAATTTAAAATAGGTTTCGGTTAATTTTAATAGCGGTTTTATTTGGATGTAAATGTCACAGCAAATAACTTGTTTTTTAACTTAAATTTTACCGTGTATGAGATTATCTTTTATATATTAAAAGTTTAGTAGTTAAAAAACTTACGAAAATCTTAAAAGACATGGGTGCTACGACCGTAGTTGTTACCAAGATCTTTGTCAAAGATATACTGACTAATATAATTAGTTAAATAAACTATAGTCGAGGTTTAGTTAATATCTGTAATCTAAAGTTATTCTTTTTAATAGTTAGCAAAAATAACTCCAAAAGTTTTAATTGCCTTTATATATTTTCAACTTAGTGTTATCCTAATGTTTTGACTTGTATAGGACTTGGTAAGCGAGGGAATTCAATATATGAGGCGTAGGAACTTAGTATTTTGGTGCCAAGTTGCGTGAAAACTTGGCGAATCGGTGTTAAATCACGTGACGTGGCTTTTTTAACGTGAATTGATGAGTTTTGGTGTTTTTGCTTAGAGTAGCGATTTTGATGATTGAATGAACATTAGGGAAGAGGCGAAAAAATTTAGTAGAGGTAAGGTTTAGTGTAAAAGATAAGGTCAAAGGTAGTTTATTATTATTAGTAAAGAACAAAGATTAAAAGTTGTAGGCTGTGGAATTTGGTCGTTTTTATAGTAGTTGCACTCGTAGTAGTATCAATTTAACCGGTTTTCAATTTTTCGTTTAAGACTTTTAACGGTTAATCTGGATGTTTTTTAAAAAGAATTTTTGGGAAAGATTTCTTGTTATTGGAATAGTACTGCATGCAGTGCAGTAGGTCAATTTTACCTATAGTAAAGTTGACTGTACTGCAAGTTGAGTGTATTGCTTTATGGAGACTTACTGCATTGGGTGTAAGTCGAGTACAGTATGCTACACTTCACTCTAGGGAACGAGCCAAGCATTTGGCCATACAAATTACAGTGCAGACCGGCTAGCGGTCTGCTAAACCTAAAACAATACATTCACCATCTAACTACGCAGTACTACTGTTACTTCAACCACGATTCAAATCGACAACATTGTAACGTCTAAGACCTACCAACACTAATTAGTGCTTATTAGGTTAATCAAAGATTGGCTAAGTAAAAAAAAGGCTACTTTCTGGTTACGCTCTACGGCTACGACGGCTAGGATAAAGGAAAGATTCTTGCGAAAGGCCTCTATTAGTACTGCGTCAGTCTACAACAACAATCTAGAAGTAGGCGACGGTATCACTATTAAAAAACACTAATAAATCTTTATTAACCTTTTCTAAAGGCGTTGAGATTAACTGTCAAAAGTCTCAAAGTTCGGTAAGTTGGAAAACGGCTAAGTCAGTGCTACTACAGGTACTACTACTACAAGAAAAACGACTAAATCCTCACACCAAACAATCTACAACAACAACAACAACCTTTGACCTTACTCTCTACACCAAATCTTTGCCTTTGATTTACTCTTTTCACTCCCTACAATACTTCAATCGTCAAATTCGCTGCTTTAAGTGAAAACACCAAGTCACGCAAAAAGAGCTACGTCGTGCGATCCAACACCAAATCGCCAAATTTCCACGCAACCTCACGCCAAAACATCAAATTCACACGCTCAAAAATTACCAAGTCTCTTGCTCTGCACGCTCTATACGTCCTAAATAAGCCAGGATGTCATGATATCTACCGCCAGCGCTAACTTTAAAGCCATCACCGACTCTGAAAAGAAAGAAGTAATCAAAGCCCTCGGAACTATTTTCACCAAGTTTTACAACGACAACCTTAAAGCGTTAAATATTAACGAAAAACCAACTTAAAAACACCTTACCAACTTCATCGGATATTTTATTGTTAAAAACAATAATAGCCTCAACCCTAACCGTACTTCTAATATATATCCTGACTTTTTCAAAAACTGGATAATAAAGGTGTAAAAAGAAATTTAGAAAGGAGTTAAATTGAAAATTAGGTCCAAATTAGAAAAACAAGGGATTTTCGTTTAAATACAAGGCCCCACGACGTTAACCTAAGCTCTTTTCAACTTAGCCTAGTTTTAAAAATACTCTTACAACTCAAGGTTTAAAGAAAAAACTATTAAAAAACCTTACAGACCCTATATACGATTTAAGGGACCTTTAACTTACCTTTAACTAAATTAAACCTCTTTAAATGCTAGCGATAAAAAACCTGTTAACTTATTCGGTAATTTAATACCCCTACGTAACAATGCATAGTATGCTTTTAAAGGCGGTAAAACATATGAAACAAAAGCCTTTAATGCAGCTAAAAGTATTAACGGTAATATTCTGTACTAGTTAATTAAAAAAGATCGTTAAGCCTCCCAAAACCTTCAAATACCTATCGCCCTTCAACAATTCAGTCGCTAATCTCCTTAAAACAATTCTCTATTTACATTCGCTAACGCGCGAAAACCTACCATAGGTCTTACCAAAGGACTTTACCCCTTGGGTCAGGCGACTTGTAATTACTCTTAGTACCATACCTTAAAGATCTAAGACTTAAATTGACAAAAAAAAACACTACTTAAGGTTAGGATAACTATCGCAACCTTCCTCCAAAACCTATTAGGATAATTAACATTAATTCTAAATTTTTTACGGACTTCGCTAAAATTTGAAATAACGTATAAAAGTATAACAGAAAGCCTTATAATCTTCTAGGCTTTAAAATAATACCCTTTGTAAACATTCATAAATAGATAAAGGTTTTACCTTTAGGTTTTCACTTACTATTCCTTGAAATCCTTATAAAGTACGTTAAGAATTACTATTTTTTATTTTGATTCAAAGTTACCACTTTTCGCGAGATTTACAATAACATTAAAAGTCACTTTGAATACAACGTCCACCTCGCGTAATATTATACAAATTAGGCTATAACACGGTAAACTATAATAATAACAAAAAATAAAGAGGAGGAAATACTAATAGACGTGCTTAATCAGATATTTGATAAGTTAATACTATGCTAGAAAGCAATAAAAAAAAGGTAACGTTAGCAAAGCTACACATCGAGAACAGGTATAGGTAATAGTTATAGGCATTAGTGAGTTCGAATACATCCTAGAACGCCTAAATACCACCTACAAAGGCTTTTTAGCCAGTTGCGCTCCTTGCTTGCCACCGTAATAACGCGTACACCAAACTCGCTTAATATATACTCCTAAGCCAACAACTTTATTAACGTAAATAAAAAAAACCTTACAGTAATTAATTACGTCGACCGTAAATACAAGCGCTTATAATGCCTAAGATCTGGCCCACAAGCCCTAAACTAGAGGTAGTAACCAAATTAACACTAATAAGGCCAAGCTTTAGATGAATCTATTAACCGCTAACAATATTGTCGTAATAATAATAAAAGATATTAGATTTATGGCAAGTCCAGCTGCTGGTTAACTCGGCACTCTCTTATCGATAGTAACAACAAAAAGGTAGTATATTACGTCTAATACCCCATTACCTTTAAATAGAATTACTTGAATCAAATTGTAGACTTTAAAGGCGACGAGTTAATTAACGCCACCAATACTCATAAATACATTAAATAACATGAAGATATTACTTCTGATACGTCTTAGTAACTAGTCGACTATGCCTTCCTATATCGTTTGGATGGTAAAAACCCTTACCTTTACCATAATTAAGCTCCTAACCTCTTACATACATTTAACTTTCGCGATTATTATGCGGACCACACGTTTCAAGGTATTATGCTAAATATAAGGGCAATAATGTATTTAACAAAAAGCTATTCGCAATATATAGCACTACGAAGTGAAAGCATTACAATTACTAATATTAATCGTTACGATGTTGGTAAAACTAAAGTTAACTTTGGTCTAGGCGAATAACTATCGTCACTAAAAACAACGGTAATTGAAACTATTATAAATGTAATTACGTTTTACATTTTAAAATCCCATACCCTTTTTTACCTTATTTAAAAGATATAAAGACCCTCGGTCTTAACTTTGACGTTAACGTAGACTAACTAGTTAAAAAAAGTCAAAGGTTTTTACTCGCTTTTAGGTAGTGGTACCTATAGTTTTATCTTTAAGGTCCAGAAGTAGTGGTGTTAAACCTGACAAAGCCGTAAATACGACAATTACACCGGCTCTTTAATCATTTAGCCGTTAATAAGCTATACAAAGTACTAAAATCCGTAAGGTATAAAAATTTGGAATACTTTGCTCTAAAAGTCATTGAAATATTTTATTATCACTGTTGAATATATTCCTAAGCCCCCCGGAAATTTAAATATATATCAAAAAAAAAGGAGTTTAATTACGAAATATATATTAATATGGTTTATTTAAACAATAAGCCTATCCTTTGTATCGTTCATTTGGTAACCTCTTTTTATGGAGCTAAATTTCCAAAGTCTCTTTGGAAAAAGAACACGTAGAAAACATTAAAGATACTATAAATTTACATATACCTAGACTCACCCAAAGTCATCGTTTGCAATACCGGTATAAAATTTACCGTAGTGAAGTTTTAAAAAAATATCAAAATAATAGGTATCTAATACAAACAGATACCTGTTAAATCCTATTAGAATATTGGAAAGGTTAAAAAAGTATACGTTTTATTTCGCCGAACGTATAATATCATTACGTTAGAAATTAAAAGCTTTACGAATCCTGAGGCATGCTTATAAATGGTAGTAAAAGGCTTAAACGACATTATAAGCCTTAACGGCTTAGTTTCAACACTTTTGGTTTTTAAAGCGTATCTACATTTGACGAGTAAATCTCCGCCCTCTGCAAGTATTTAGAAACATATTATGGCATATAGCAAAGCTTTAAGGGAACTATAAAGAGAATCGGTACGCCGCTAAATCAATAACGCCTTTAACACTAGAAACAGCTACTTGATAATCGATGTATTTACTTTACCGCTACAAAGTAAAGTCTTCATATAACGAGAGCCGAGTAAATAAAAGGGCCCATATAAGATATTAAGTATCGCAGACTCCGAAATAGTTATTAAAACTACTAACGACCCTGTACTTTTCCGAACCATTTAGGTTAAGCCTTATATCAAGGTTATTAAAGATAAAGATCCTTAAGCCATTTAAGCTAAACAACTAAGCTAACAAAACCCTTCTCCACCCGTTATCGACAAGCCTATGAAATAACGATGGCGCGAACAACCCTTGAACAAGAAAAAGAACGTTAAAAAGAAGAAATATACACCGGGTCACATTTACAATATTACTTAAGTAAGTAAAAAAAAGAATGATAACGAAGATTTGACACTAAAGTTCCGGGTATAAAGGATTATCAAAACCTCTAGTAAACCTTTCAAGGAAAGCGACAAAGTGGAAATTAATAGCTTGTTAACTCGAAAGGTTATATAATTCGTACCAAAAACTAATTTTAACCTTTAAAACCAAAATATCACGATTTTTAAGTCGAGAATTATTAATAAAGTTAAAGGTAAAACCACAGGGCGGCCATACAAAAATTATATTTAATCGCTTAAAAATACGGTAATAAAGGCAAAAAAACAAATCCTTTCATAGTTACCAATAATTTAAAAGATTAATTAACGTTTCATGATTGTTTCAATGAATAATTTACTAGTTAAAACTAAAAACAAGTTTATGCTTAGAAGTTGTAATATAACATAAGCTTATAATAATTAACAACGGATTTATAACGGATCGTATTATTAAAATTACCACAAAAACTCCGTGCTATTTACCCTTTAAATACGGTAATACGTTGTATTAAGTTACTATACGTATTGATTAAAACAGGCGTTTACTTGTTTTTTACCTATTAATCGCATTTTAAATCACGGTTAGCGATAAAGTCTTTAACATACGACCCGTATTTAGTGTTAACGTAAAAGAAAAACTTCGACATAATGGGCATATAAATTAATAATAACCTCTTTATCAGAATAACTAGCTTTATAAAATTCAAACAATAAGCGATTAAAAACTCCAAGTTTCAAAATTACAAGCTGGTAACGATATTAACGAAAAGCAGTTAACTTAACTTTATTAAATCGTTAATCCGTATACTTAATATTAATACTGGCCTTAACTTTCGTTAAAAGAGCTAGGGAGTTATTTTAACCACAATTAACAAAACTAACGAAGTTAAAATATAACGGTATTTAAAATAACGTATTCGAGGCAGTTATATTATTATCTTATACCAACCGAAAATCTTTTACAACCTATCTATTATGGCGTAAATATAAAAGCCAACGGATAATGACTTTAACCGATTAAATAAAAGGCTCAAGTACCAAATACGAAATCTGGACCATGGAATTAATATAATCTTAATCGATCTTTTCAAGGCCAAGCTAATATTATTATAAATCGGCTTCTTAATAACCTTCGTTAACGAAGATGAACGGGAAAACGAATTTAGTATCATCGGTGGCTTAATTTACTAAACTTTCGTCAAGTATAAAAGGATTATATAAAACGTATTAATATCGGAGGTTTATGGCATAATAACAGGCTTTAATGTAGGTATAACACTATAGACAACCCTCAACATTATGACCAAGTAACTAAAAATTCCTTTTATCTTAGTGGTAATTTATATTAACTCGAGGAGCCTTTTTAAATACCTTTTAAAGCTCGGAATAACCAACGAAAAACGCTCAATAATCGATGTAATGGCATTTCGTAAAGCTTATAAAGGGAAAAAGATTAAGGAGTTTCGATAAATCGATGGTAAGGATAATCTTACTAACTTTATAACAAAGGTATCGCCAAATAGAGCGTTGGAAAGGTTTGTAGACAGCAATAGGCTGAATATACGCATCGAAGGCTACGTTAATAGGCCGCCCAGAAAACTCAAATTACGTGACGGCGGATAGAGATATGCTGGCAAACTGAAAGACTACTAGAAGATTAATAATAGTTATCTATTTAAATGGTATCGTTAAAGTAGAGGCTTGCAAAAGCATATAGCAAAAAAAAATTTATAGGAGTTAATAAACTCGGATCTTAGGGCAACGGAGAAATTAAGGTTAAATGGGGTCAATTTGCATGCAATTGGGTGCAATTCCGTATAAAAGCCAATTGGAATTAATAGGGGGTACAAGGTCGATATTCAGCATTAACCAGAAAAGATTAGTTAACTACACTGGCGCGCGCGTACAAACTAAAAAGCCCGCATTATTGGAATAGTATTACATACAATATAATAGGTCAACTTTACCTACAGTAAAGTTGACTGTACTGCAAGTTGAGTGTATTGCTTTGTGGAGACTTACTGCATTGGGTGTAAGTCGAGTGCAGTACGCTGCATTTCACTCTAGGGCACGGACCAAGCAGTTGGCCATACAAATTACAGTGTAGACCGGCTAGCGGTCTGCCAAACTTAAAACAATACATCCACCATCTGACTACGCAATACTACTATTTCTTCGACCACGATTCGAATCGACAACGTTGCAACGTCTAAGGCTTACCAACACTTGGTGTTTTTAATAGCGATACCGTTGCTACTTTTAAATTGCCGCAAAAACCGACATAATTTAAAAGTCTTTTCTATTTACTGCGGTGATAACCGATGTAACAGTAGAAGCTTTTCGTAAAATTATTTCCTTTACCTTGGTTTTTTATAAAGCGTAACCAGAAAGTAGCCTTTATTTTTACTTTACTCATCTATACTTAACCTAATAAATACTGATTAGTGTTGGTAGAGCTTTGGATGTTATAACGTCGTCGATTCGATTAGTCGAAGTAACAGTAGTATTACGTGATTAAGTGGTAGATATATTGTTTAAGGTTTGGTAGACTGCTAACCGGTCTATACAGTAATCTATATGGCTAATTACTTGGCTCATGCCTTAATGTGAAGAGGCGCATACTGTATCTGACTTGCAGCCAATACAGTAGGCCCACAAACAATACAAATAACTTGCAGTCAGTATGGTCAACTTTACTGTAAGTAAAGTTGGCCTACTGCACTGCAATTACTACTATTCCAACAATATTCGGTATATAAAAAGTTATTTATAATAATATCCACTTTTATCTTTTATTATATTATCTGTCGGTGAGGTCTCTGCCTATTCATGTGAACATAACGAGTAGAAGAGTAATCGTGAGGATTTTTTATATTGAAAATATGTAATAAGATAGAAGGGAGAGACGAGGCATCCAGAGAGTGCACACCACAGATGAGAGCTTATAACCTCTTACCCAGGCAGTGGCACTCTATCATGCACTCTGCTAATCTCCGTTCTGGGCAGTGACACTCTACCATACACTCTGCTAATACCACTTCTAGGCAGTGGCACGCTATCATGCACTTTGCAAGAGTGCACCTTGCAGAGTAGCACGTTACCGTGCACTCTGCAAGGATGTAATCTTGCAGCGTGGCCGCTTACTAACTATGGAAATATCTAATAATATCTACATTATTAATCTTGAATAAAAAAATAAATACATTTTTATAACCTTACAGCCCTATACGATTCGGTATAACACAATTGGTTATAATAGCTCGCCTTTAATAGAAAGGTCTTGGAAGGATTTTACTTAGCGCGGGTCGATTTTTTTGTGGACGGAGTGTACAGAGTACTACTATGTAAGAGTTTGAGTTGTAATATGAATTGTTGACTGGTTACTATTATTCTGGAGGTTTTATTAGATTTAAGTTAGTGAGTTATAAATCTACTGTAGTTAAGAGGTCTAGGTAACCGTACGTGCCGATCGCAGATAAAGGTTTGGTGCCTTTTTGAATGGCACGGAGAATGGTAAAAGGAGGAAGGCGGCCAGCATTTGCGTGCGTATCGCGTCAGTCCAAAAGAATCCGATATGTTCCCATATCTTGTTTGAATTGGCCAAAATTAGCAAATACCGAAACAAATCCCATACATAGTACGGTCAAAATTGCATCTCGGGCTATAAGTAGTATACTACACTCGGTATGTGAGAAGTCACTTGTCACCGTAGCATGAAACCTAGAATGAAAAATCAAACACGCCCCCACGGCCCCGCAGCCCCACAAGATTCGGTGCAACACAATTGGCCAAAGCAGCCCCGCCCCCCCACAGGAAGGCCCCGGAAGCTCCCGAGATATCCCGCGGGCCCCCGAGGTCTCTGACGCTTACATCAGGGACAACAAAGGCATTTGCGCCCCCCAGCTGACCATGAAGAGTTTTGTTTTGCTATGACGATGCTTATAGCGGCCTTCCGGTCGGGGTTGTGTCGTTTGTGCTCGCAGATGAACACTCCACTGCGCCGTAGTAGGCACCTCGCGATTCCTCTCGCAGGCCTGGTGGCGCTGGCAGGAGCCAAGCCCAGGACGGCCAGGCGAGCCCTTCGCTGACGAGCCACACACACACACACACCAAAGCCCGACAGACAGCCTGGGACGGGGAAAGCAACTGGTCTGGTCGTAGACAGAATAAAAAGCGCCGCTGATTCGCAACGCGGGATTCCCGCCCCCAAACCCACCTCAGCCGGTCTGTCTTCGTGACCGCAAGGAGGCTCTGTCCGATGTGTTCTCGTGGACAATGCGCCGCCGCCACCCGCCTCCCGTCAGCACCAATGCTGCTCCGAAAGCACCCGCTCGTGGTCGGCGACTCCTTTGATCCATCTCCTCCACACCACACGCACCAAAGTGGTATAGTAAGCTTTGCGGGCAGCTGGACTTTCACGTCATGGACCAAAAAAAGGGTCCGAAGGGGCTGTCTCACGCACCCACCCCTTCACCAGCCTAAAATTTGGTCTTCGTCCGGCGACAACAACAACCACCTTCACCTTCAGTTTCCATTCTCGGTACTCTTACCTGTCCATAAAATACTGAGTGACAACTCCAAACAAAACATCCACCAAACAACCACACCAAACAACCCCACCAAACAACCCCACCAAATAATCACACACAACACGATCATCCCTCACAAACGATCTAAAACACCACAAACACCACCCATGTTCGCCCCACGAACAACCACCATCTTCTGCTCCCCCCAAGCTGCCGCCCAGCTCTCGCGAGCCGCGGCGCTGCTCCTCCAGACCTCCGCGCCTGCCGCCGCCCTCATCGGCCGCCGCCTCACAGCCAGCCCCGCCGGTTCCGGCCGCCCAGCTCACCACCACCACCACCAGCAGCAGCACCCGCGCCGCGCCTTCGCCACGACGCCCGCCGCCCGCCTGCGCGACTTCTTCCCGGCCAAGGAGACGCCCAGCATCCGCACGACCCCGCCCGCGTGGCCGCACCACGGCTACACCGAGGCCGAGATGCTGGGCGTCGCGCCGGGCCACCGCGCGCCCGAGACGCTCGGCGACCGCCTCGCATGGCTGCTGATCCGCACGTCGCGCTGGTGCATGGACAAGGCGACGGGGATGAGCGAGGCGCAGACGACGGACAAGACGCGCCCGATGACGGCCGTCGTGGCGGAGCAGCCGCTGACCGAGTCGCAGTGGGTGAGTTTGGCCACTTCGTTCTTCTGCCCCCAACAAGGAAGATGAGTAAATAAAGAAAGAAATAAATAAAAAAATAAACAAAAAGAAACAAATGCTGACGGTGCGCGATAGCTCGTGCGGTTCATCTTCCTCGAGTCGATCGCGGGCGTGCCGGGCATGGTGGCCGGCATGCTGCGCCACCTGCGCTCGCTGCGGGCCATGAAGCGTGACAACGGCTGGATCGAGACGCTGCTCGAGGAGTCGTACAACGAGCGCATGCACCTGCTGACGTTCATGAAGATGTGCGAGCCCGAGTGGTTCATGCGGGCCATAATCCTCGGCGCACAGGGCGTCTACTTCAACGCCATGTTCCTGGCCTACCTCGTCAGCCCGCGCATCTGCCACCGCTTCGTCGGCTACCTGGAGGAGGAGGCCGTGCACACGTACACGCGCTGCCTGCGCGAGCTGGACGCGGGCCTGATGCCCAAGTGGGCCGACGCGGGCTTCCAGATCCCCGACATCGCCGTATCGTACTGGAACATTCCCGAGGGCAAGCGCACGATGAAGGACCTGATCCTGTACATCCGCGCGGACGAGGCCGGGCACCGCGGGGTGAACCACACGCTCGGCAACCTCGACCAAAAGGAGGACCCGAATCCGTTCGTCAGCACATACAAAGACGGGCACAAGCTGCTGCCCATGACCAACCCGAGGGGCTGGGAGCGGGACGAGGTCCTGTAGGCCTGTAGGGTCAAGATGCACTTGCATCAAAGGCGTTAAGCGGTTGGACAAGGCGGAAGACGGATAGAAGACGATGCATAGACCCTCCCTCCCCTACTCTCGGATACCCACATAGAAGAGAAGGCCTAGAATAATACCACCCAACTCCAATATAGACACCACAACTGAACCACTGGTTCGCATGACGACATGTGTCTCGCTCGCATCTGAAGCAGCACGCATCGCGGCGGTGAAACAAAAGAAGCAGCGAGATGATGTGATCCATGTGCTACACGAAAAGGGGCCTGCGCCTGTGCATGTGCAATAGTAAGCGCTGGCAAGGCGAAGCAGGCACGATGAGTGGAAAAGGCCCCTTTGCAGGCGGGATCCGTCTTGACAAGAACGGTCGGGTCAGCCCTATGGATCTTACCTGCATGAGGCTTGTGGCACTAGCTGGGTAAGAAGCAGGCTAGGGAACATGCCCCCTCCCCCTTCACGTGGAACCATATTTGACGGGCATTGGTTGGCGGAAAAGCACACAACGGAGTTCTCTACCCGCCATACTTCCACAGGCACGGTGAGGAGAGCTTGTGTGAGGCTGACCTCGAACATCCCTGCCCACGAAGTTCCGAGGTGAATAGTCGGTGGGTGAACTCGAAGTACCTCCTCCGTGGCAAGCCAGGCAACACCGAGCAGGACCGGCAGTCCGTATCATGGGCGAGTCAAGAAGGTTGCGAGTGGGTTGCCTGATATCTGCATATACAGTAGTATATTGTCTCTTGAACGTGACATGTAGATTGTGGGTTCGACTGAGCATGACTCCACGTTCCATCGACTTTACATATATAGTAGCCGGGTCGGTGCAGGCACTAGGGACTTGGCACTCCTTTTCAAGGACTCCCAATGGTAGGTGGTTGTTAGTGTGCCAAAAATAGCAGCGTTGAGGCCCACCCACGGTTGAAACAGCCGAAGAAACCTTGGTCTGTCATGACCCATTGACGATACGATCTTGGTGTTGATGGGAGTGTGTTATTTTGACGCGCCGAATAGGCCGGTGCCCTTGAGGGGATTGTCCTCTGGGGTTGTTGAGATGGGCAGATGTCGGAGGAAGTTTGAGTTTGCATAGCCACGGATTGCCATGTTGTAGTACCATAAGGTAGTATGCCGTATGCCGTAGTAGAAAGCACTGTTGAAGATTCCCAACGGGCCGGGTCGCGACAGCACATGGGATAAGATAGGGCTGAATGGATGGGCTGCCGTGAGAATACTACTCTGTAGTGGGTAGTACCGTGGAGTGCTTCGCCCCGCCGCGGCACGACTTTCCGACTTAGCACAGGTATGCTGCCAAAGGGCAAGTCGGGATGGCATGTATCGGTGAAGAGCCTCATCGAGGACGATGGGCAGTGGCATGGGTCCCGTCTCAGCACGTGTGGCAGGGGCCTGGATATCATCGTTGAGTGTACTTGATACGTCGGGCTGAGAGCCTTGTTCGTTCCGCATCCAAGATGCATCCAAGATGCATCCAAGATGAACTCTGCTCCTTGTCTTGCCGTAGCTGGGCGAATACGGGATGCTGTCGTCACCAAGAGTTAATTCATGGACAATCGAGCGCGGGAGGAACGGATTGAACGTCGGGTCTCAGGAGGGATGGGTTGCGGATATGAGGTTCTTACAGTTTCTTCTGGCGGTGGAGAAAGCTTGGAAAGCACAAGGGCCTTGGAGCATTGCACTGTGCTGTAGCAGGCAAATGTTGGCCTACTACCGAGGTATGACGTAGCAAATGACAGTGTGAACGGAGAGTATGCCAAGAGCCTTCCCACGGCCCAATCTCCGCATCAATTCATCCCATCTCGGTGGGCAAGGCATATTTTCTCGGCCGGCCCGGGGGGTTTGCTGCCCTGGTACCACCTGTGCTGCTGCCTTGAGCGCCTGAGCGACAGCGACAGCATGGCCGCGACATCGCGACTCGCGACGGTGAGCTTGACCTTGTCTTCGACACATCGCTCACGCTCACGCTCACGCTCACACTGTCTTTCTCGACTCCGGCCATTTGCTTGCATTGCTTGCATTGCTTGCGTTGCTTGCATTGCTTGCATTGTTTGCACCCGCAAGGCGAGACGGTCCCGACACCCCGCATCCTGTCGCGTCTCAGCTTCACACCCTCGCGAGTCGAGTCGCCGTGCCAACCGGCCAACCGTGCCAAACGGTGACCACCCTTCGCAATCAGCAACCAAGTCGATCCGACGCCGTCGCCCGCTGCGACTGCGACTGCGTCTGCGTCTGCGACTGCGACTGCCACCCCCCGCGCATTCGCCCATATTGGCCTGTCGGGCCCAGTCAACTTCACGTCCAGTTCCTGCTCGAATGATACTTGCTGCCCATCCAGCGCAATCGGCCCCGAGGCTCGCGACAACCCCTCACCAGCCCCGCCAACAACAGCAGTCGGCAAGCTCTACTGCTCGATACGAGTTGGAGGTAGTGCACCGGGACCAATCTTGCAAGCCATCTTAGCGCAACGGTCCGTCTTGCCTTCGAGAAGCCCAACCGAAAGACTAGTGAAGGGAAAGAAGTAAGGTCAGTCCTGCTGTGTGCCCTGGGTTGCGGTCGATCGTGTCGAAAAGCTCTGCTTGCATGCACAGCCCACCTCCCGAACCCCAGATTACAAGTGTCGTTGCAAAGCCGGCTCCGGCTTCTGTGAAATAGCCACCCTATTCCACAAGAGCCCAGCAATCAATCCAGTGATGGGTCTGCCTGACGGTGTTCGGATGGATGCTAGCGCAATAGTAGTAAGTTCTGACTGTCAAAATGTTTAGACGAATTCAGCTTGTCGCCGAGCCAGCAACCCAGCTTCGGCATTCTGCAGCCACCCACCACCAGCAACATCTACCTAGGTAGAACTCAATCAGGTCAATTAGGACTCGACCGTGTGTCGCCGTTCTGTGTTCTGTTTGCAACCCAGTCCTGGCCAATGCGCACGCCAAGTTTCTGCTTTCCTGCGAAAGAGCATCACAATCCCGGGGTAGGCCGGCACTCTCTTTGCCAGATCTGGCATATTGTCGAGCATCAGGTGCCTGCAACACCAAGTGCCCACTACCTAGACCACTAGGACCACGGGCTCTTCGACCGCCAGGCGCCAATCCCAGATTTACATTTCAATTTGCAACAAACACTCAACACACGCTTGTCGCCAAGCCGTGTCGCATCGTGCCGAGCGCAGGGCCATAGGACCCCGTACCCAGTCCCAGTGGACTGTCAGCGCGCTGTGCATCAACTCTCCAACACAGCCTCACCCAGTGCTCCGCCCCCCGTTCTCTCGGGGCTGACTCGAAAGTCGGAAAAGAGCCTTGTGCATACCGAGCTGTTTCTAAACTCGGAAACACCAGCTTGACATACCGGCACCCACACACTTCCAAACCCTACTCGACACACCACCTGCCAGGGTGCACATTGTCACTTGTGCCTGATTGTCTGCCAGCGGGTACATAGATATATATCATGGATCCTTCGCAGAATCGGAGTCGCTCTCCTTCTGCCAGCCATCAACATCATCCTCATCTCAAAACCAGCCACTCTCCCTCCCCTGCCCGGCCATTCAGCGCAGCCGAAGCCTCCAACACCGGTCTCGGCATCAAACTCGAGCCCTCTTCCGGCCAACCCTTTTCTGGTACACCGGACTACTCCAACGTGAACACCTTCTCGGCTGACACGTCATCCTTCCACGGACTCAGTCCTCCGTTGATGAACGGTGCCACTGGTGTGGGTGACGACTTGCCAGCTTCTTACCAGCAACAGCCGCCTTTGCCAACAGAGTTCGGGAACGACTTCACCATATTCCCGCCAACCTCTGGTGAGCAGTACGACGCGCCTCTCTTTGCTGGCGCCGGTAACGAAACGGAATTACCTCTCGGACAGCCCGTTGGTAGTCCAGACCCTGAAAACAACATGGCTCAAGCCCATCACCAACCTACGCCCCCTCACTTGCTGAACTGCCACTCGCCTGCCTTCTCGCAAACCCAATTTCCATCTTCTCCCGGCCACTCAAGAAACACTTCGCTGGCTCCCGAGGCTGCCTTGCTCCATGGCCAGGAGTGGCACCAGTACCGCCAACACCGCAGAAGCGTATCCGAGTTTTCGGATCTTTCATCTGTGGGCCATCCCTCACCGAACCCCCTAGTGAGTGACAGCTTCGACCACGTCGACTCCCGTCACTCTCCGATGCAGCGTCCCCAAGATCCTTCCGTGATGCAGGAGCTTCGCGGTATTGGAGGCTTCACCCTCTCAGACAGGGGCCGCAGTCCATCTCATAGCCCTGCCATTTCCCCTAGAATCTTGCCTCGACAAGTTCCCGATATGAACCAGCATAACTACAACCTGGCCAGCAATGGCAGCTATATGGGTATCCCACCTCAGGCATATGCTGTTCAAGGTGGCCAGGAAGCATTCCCTCCCCTCACTCAGACCACCGAGACACCGCAGCAGGGTTACCAACAAGCGCCTGTCATCAGCATCGATTTTGCTCCGCCCCCGGCACGAAGCAATATTCAAGGAGGATCGTCGCTAGACACGGATGCTTTGACCCCCCCGGAGCGAGGTTCGTAACCACCGTGTACATTCATTCACTTGTTGTGTTGAAACAAAGCTAACGAAGCTTAGGACGCGGACGCCAGCGAGCTGTCACTGATCCCTACAATAGTGCTTCTGGGAGGCCATCACCATCTGTGGGCACATTGTCGCCTCATCTTGATCCAGCCATGCTACCCAACAGCGGAGGCTCATCTCGTTCGCTGTCACCGCTTGACGGTCGGCAGTCGGCCGGCCGTAGACGTCAGTCGACCTCGGCCGTGCCCACCAACGCACTGGCGCTTCGCCTCGCAGAACCAGAGCAAGGTGAATCTGCGGGCCCCAAACGTGTGCAGAAACACCCAGCCACGTTTCAGTGCAGTCTATGCCCCAAGCGGTTCACGCGCGCCTATAACCTCCGGTCTCATCTCCGGACCCATACCGACGAGCGGCCTTTTGTGTGTACGGTTTGCGGAAAGGCCTTTGCGCGACAACATGACCGCAAGCGTCACGAGGGTCTCCACTCAGGCGAGAAGAAGTTCGTGTGCAAGGGCGACCTCAAGGCTGGCGGCCAATGGGGCTGCGGCCGACGGTTCGCGCGTGCCGATGCCCTCGGGCGGCACTTCCGGTCCGAAGCTGGCAGGATTTGCATCAAGCCTCTGCTGGACGAGGAGATGGTAGAGCGACAACGACAGTGGGGTGAGCAGCGCATGGCACAGCAGCAAGTTGCCGCCGCGCAACAGCAGCAGCACATGGCTATGGGCGGGCTCATGGCCCCACCGGGCATGGATCCAGGATTCCAGTCTGCGCCGGGTGCCTACATGCTTCCTCAGGCTCTACTGGCCCAGTACCCGGCTCTGGCGAATATGGACTGGGCTGCACCGAGCATGCAAGGCGACGGGAGCGGAATGGACGACGAGATCTCGGGCCGTTCAAGCTTTGACGCGTCGGAGTACGACCAGGAAGACGACGCGGGCTATGTCTCTGGGCCTGGTACCGGATTTGGCCACGGAGGTATGAGCGAAGGGTATGGCGAGATCGGATACGCCAGTGATTACGGTTCAGGCCCCAGACAATAGCGATCTCGTCTCTCGAGCGTGCTACAGGCTGTTCATTGCGGGGTGCTCGCGCAGGAATTTAATCATGGGCTGCTGGCTTTTGTCACGGCCTCTGTTTCTTTTTGGGTTGCCATCTGGAGTTTTTATGCTTATGTGGGAAAGATTACCAATGTTTGTCTGAAAGGCGGGGCTGGGGATCGGCGAGGTGTTTCACATTTGCTCACATGGGAACCCCACATTGGAATCTTTTTGGCTGCTTGGCGGTGTCTCGGCCGTGACATGTATTTTGCTATAGACAGCTTGGCCTTCTTCTTTACTCTTAGAGATACCAATGTTGATTACGCTGGATTCATTCCTCCTTGGGACACTTACAGTACCGGTGTTATTCTTGCCTGGTTCTTTGAGCTTGTCTCGACCGTTGCCCTAGACCCCGGTAATAGCTTGGCTCCTGGTACAATAAATACACTCCGTCAGGCCCTTGCAGCAGCGGAACCACCAGACAATCAGTCCGAGTGACAGCAAGAAATATTCAGATTCTTTGGCTACCTCCTAGACGACATGGCCAGGTAGAGCCTCCCGCGCCTGAGTGTACTCGTCAGGCTTGCACGTTTCAGTAAGACGGTGGAAGAAACTCAGTAGACTGTTCCCTCACTCGCATAGTTGGGTAGCGTCCGGGTGGCCAAAGGTAGGGAGGGAAGTCATCTATGAAAAGCAGGTGATGTCTTGCCCGAATTTGGCTCGGGAGGTTGCGCTCGGCCAATATCTTGTCCGGGGATTCGTATCGGACAGAGTAAGCATAACTTGTAGACCATGGTACTGTATACTGTACCGAGCTTCGTTGGTGCTTACTAGCACTCCAGTACTCCTTGTTTTGTACTTGTACTATTGTACAGTATCTGACAGGGACTACCCTGGACTTGAGGAGGTATCGGGGTCAAAGGCCCCTTTTGCCCCGGGCGCTGACGTAGTCACGGACCTCGGAAGAACATGACTTCATTTCCAATGACTGCTGACGGCGGCATTGATCCTATTCCACCACAAAAGGACCCCCTCTCCCCTAGGCAATTCCTTACAGTTCACATCGTCCCCTACTACCACACTCAACTCTTTTCCGAGTGTAGCCTTTCCTTTATATCTATCCAACGCTGAGCAAGTCCACGCGCATGCTCCAGAGAGGCCCCAGGGCCCCATACTTACAGAACTCATGACGGCCCACGACGCATTGCAGCTCAAAGAGCAGGGAAACAAGGCTTTTTTCAAGGGCCATTATGCAGCCGCAGAGGGTCTCTACTCCCAAGCGTAAGTCTGAGCCTGAGCACGGCAGCCCCGGATGCTGCGGCTGCGGATCTCACGCGCTCCAAGACACTGGACGGGTGGACACCTGAGCTGATGGGCTGAACCCACACACAGGATCATCGCCGACTCGAAAGACCCCAAGCTCTTCACCAACCGTGCCATGGCAAGGTGCAAACTGAAGCGATGGGAGGATGCTATGGTCGACTGCCAGACCTGCCTGTCGCTCGCGCCTGACAACATGAAAGCCGTTTTCTACATGGCCGAAGCCCAGCTCGAGCTCAAGGACTACGACACCGCGCTCGACAATGCCCACCGCGCCTACCATATGTACTCGCACTCGGATGAAGGGCTCAAGTCCCTCAGAAACGTCACGCAGCTAGTTCTGCGGTGCAAGAAAGAGCGCTGGGAGCAAATGGAGCGCCGGCGCCTGCGCGAGAGGTCCGACCTGGAGAGGGAGCTCGTCGACGTGATGGAGCGCGAGTGCGACGCCGCCGTGGCGGCCGCCTCCGACCCCGTCCACGTCCACGAAATCCAGGCCGACTGGCAGAGCAAGATAGAGACGCTGAAGGGTACCTTTCAGCTTGCGCGCGGCGAGGCGGGCAAGCGGCGGGAGGTCCCGGACTGGGCCATCGACGACATCACCTTCGGCATCATGGTCGACCCGGTCATGACCAAGACCGGCAAGTCGTACGAGCGGGCCTCCCTGCTCGAGCATCTTAGGAGATCCAAAACCGACCCCGTTACGCGCGAGCACCTCGAACCCTCGGATCTGCGGCCCAATATCGATCTCAGGGAAGCCTGCGCCGAGTTTCTCGAGGAGAATGGCTGGGCTGTGGATTGGTGAGAGGCCGACCATGACTCCGCCCTCTCCGGTTCAGGCCACGGTCTCCCGGTTGGCCCCCGGCACCGCTCCGGCCGAAGTCAACTGTACTCGAGTTCGCGCGCCGGTGTGGACAGCTGTCTGCCCGATTGTTGTGTATTCTGTATGACCTGGCGATATTTTAAGCGCCGGCTCAATGCCAGAGTGAAGGCACCGGATTAAAGCGAAGCAGGTGCTGTATATCATCATGTTGCATACACGTACTGCCTCCTGCGAAACACATGGACTTGTATACTGTGGAAGTGCGGATACCCCTTGGATTTGGAACTGATGCACCAGCATGGCGTTTTGGCCGGGTGGTTTGATGACATCCGAGCACGCAGATAGGATGCTTCACTACTCTCCTCGTCCTGCAAAATCAAAGCATATGATTACTTCCTCTAGTATCCTGCAGATGGCCGAGACTGCATGCGTTGACCCGATCCTCTTGAAGCTTTCATCCTCCCCAAGATGCTTGGCCTCCGCTGACATCCTCGCTGCGCAGGCTGCCCTTCTTGCCATCATCACCACACATCATGATCGGTGCCAATGTGTGCGTCAAGAACGATGGAAGTTCTAGCCGAGGAGCAACATCACCCGCCATCGAGCCTGCGCTGCGCATCTTGCCCGGCGTGAACAGAGCCTGGCGTCGGCATCTCCTCGCCCGCTCCTCCCGGCACGCCTGGGCCGTTCCCTTTTCGCTCGTGACCGCTCTCACAACAGCCTCGAACATCCCCTCCACACTCTCACACCGTCGTCGCACTCATTTCGAAGCACGGGCACCTGCGTGGCCAGCTCTCTCGCCGGACTCTCACCCCCACAACGTGAGATCTGCCGCCCCCATTCGAGCAGCCGTGCGGTCTCCCGGCGGGCTTGCGCCGCCGGCGCTGGCCCTCCTCGTGGCCGTCGCAGCTCCTTCCGCCTGACGACGAGGTACCACTGCTCGAGGGCTTCGGCCCTGCCGTTCACGTGAGCGAGCGTGAGCTCGTGCTCACGGCTTCCAGCGCCGCTGGAAGCCGGCTGATCAGCGCCCTGGACATGATGTATGTCCGCCACCTTCTCCCCCCCCACCACCACCACCCACCCGCTGCATCGCCAGCGGGCCCTCACCGCCGTCCAAGCATCACACTTATTCCCCGCGATCGCAAAAAAAACCAACCGCCCTACTGCTCCCTGCCCCATGACCCGCCGCCGGACGCCCGGTACCCAGCATCGCCGTCATAGCGCCCCTTCCCTCCTCGCTTCGTCGGCTAAACCCCTGTTAATTCCAATTTGTTTTGCACCCAAATTGCCTTTTCCAGGCTTTCTATACCTCTTTTAAAGTTATATACACGATTATAAGTATCGAAGGTAGTTTTAGTTTTCTAGTAATAATCCTAAATGTACCGTTAGTTATTATACCGATATCAAAGCTTGTTAGTATATTATAAACCTTTGACGTTAATACGCTTCGTTCTATACGTTTACACTTAATGAATGTTTAGTATACGAGGTTACCGGTAATTGTAAATATATTATTAAACCTATCCTTATTGACGAGTATTATAAGGAATTCGATTTGTGATATAAGATTAATATTATTCATAAAAGAACCGTCTGCAAAAAAAAAAAAAAAAAAAACTTTTTTATTGTTAAATCCATTGGTATTATATCAACACCTTTATTCAAATTGTTCATTTGCTACTAACTACGTTTATTTCACCTACGAAAATGTGTATCCTTTGAATTTTAAATTTATACCTCAATTAATAAGTTGGAGCATTCTTTTGGTTAGTATAACGTAATAATATAGGTCGTTTAAAACTTTTGTTTGAAGTATCGCTGTAATTTTACTTCATTAATTTTGTCGGTCTTTACTAAACTCGTAACTTTCCCTTTATAATATAAACTAAAATACGTGATATAAGTATTGTAAATACCATAAAAACAGATGGACTATTCCTTAAAATCAAGTTGTTTACTATTAGAATAGCAGTTATTTGCAATACGGTAAAATCAACTATATTTATACTTAGTTGTTTATACTAATTGCAAATTGACTATAGTTTGTGGGATTAACTGCATTAACTGTAAGTCAAGTGTAGTAGGTACCCACTTTAGTATGAGACACAGGCTAAAGCAATTGGCTATATAAATTAGCGTGCGGGGTAGTTAGCGGTCTACCAAATTTAGTAGTAACACATTACTACTTTCAATGTAGCACCAGTTACCTCGACCAAAGATTCGAATCGATAACGTTGCAATAATAAAAGCCTAATAACACTGATTAGTGCTTATTAGGTTAAGCACAAATAAGCTAGGTAGAGGAAGAAGCTACTTTCCAGTTATATTTTGCAATTGCATAAGTTAAAAATAGATTTTTTTTACAAAGGATCCACTTTTGTTACATGTGTTTTTTATAGGTAGCAAAGAGGAAGACTTTTCTAGTGCGTTTACTGTTTACAGATATTTGAAAAGTGGAGAAGGTACCGCTAGTATTATCGAAAACACCAAGAAATTCTTGTTGAAAAAGTTTTGAAAGCATTAAGATTAACCGCTTAAAAGTTTTAAAAATTGTTATGTGGGTAAACGACTAAGTAAATACTATTACAGATACTACTATTACTGGTATTAGTACTGCAAATCGCAAAAAAACTAAGTCATACGATCTTTTAGCAAATAATAACTTTGAAAGTAAACAATTTATTACCCACCCTATTATATTACTCTTTTCCCTCTTATATCTTTCAAATTTAGTTATGATAGCTTTAAAACACGCTGTAATTGATGCCGTTAACAATTCTGCTAGGAAGGAAGAGATTACAGCTTTTGGCATTATCTTTGCCAAGTATTATAATAAAAACCTTTAGTTTGCGAACGTCAACAAAAACTTTTTAATTAGGTACCTTACTAATATAATCGGCCATTACATTCTAGATTTGAGACTCACTGAAATTAATCAAAATTTGAAGTAGTTTGACGATTTTTAAAAGTAATTTAAAAATTGGATTTTGAATATATGACAAATGGTAAACAAATATGTTAGAATTAGGTTAAAGACTGAATTATCCCACCGAAGCATTGAACTCCTTGTAAGGAAAAGAGAAAAGAGAAATATAACAAACATACTATATAAATACGCTATTTATAAGGACCCTAAATAAGTATACGAGGGTAAAAGAAAAGGTATTACTAGCAACAACATCACTTAATACTCTTGAAAACATTGTGAAAGTCATGCCTAAACCCAAATTATTTCCTCAAACCATTTTTTTAAAACTATTAACCGTGAAGAATCAATTGACCTACGTGTAGTAAATCCTTAAGTTCATCAATTAATTAAGCAAAACCCTCGGCGAACCTTTTAACACCAAATTTTTTTTACCAAGTCCCCGAAAAAATCTATAAATTATTTACCCCCAAACCTCTCAACACATCTAATTTTAATAAGATAACTAAGGAAGAAGCGGTTTTATGTACGAGTTTACTATGGGTACAACCACTGGATTTTTTCTCTTTAAACTCTATTAAAAGTAACTCTCTTACCTATTAATATCAGTATCTTTCCTAACACCAGTCGAGGGATTCAAAGTGTTTTTACAATTAGTATATCACTTTTTCCCTTCGAGATGTCCTTATAATAGATACGGATTACGTTGCAATTACAATTTTCGTAAAAGTTTGGAGAAGAATGAATTGGTATAATAGTGAACTATACAACCTCCTCGACGTCATGTTATACCCGTTTTTCAATATATTCTGCCATATTGGAATGAAATTACCAGACTTTTATTTGATATTACTTAATATATTTACCGGCTGAACCGAGGAATATTACCTTCGGTACTTAACAAATTACCTGTCGTTTCGAAAAATCTATGATGGTTTGAAGAGGTACTTTAAACAAAATACTAACATCGTCTAATATTATGTAAGCTGGAACATTATGAAATGATTTAATATATTGGATTATAAGAAAAAGTCAAAGAATAAAATGAACCTCATTAATTAAATACTTACTAGGCTGATTTTTTACCAACAAGCAATAAGAAACATGGGAACTGGTGAAGGCATATTACGCAAACATATTCGTTAAGCTGTCACTGGTTATAAAAAGTTCGAGTATGCCTTACATTACTAGTTATAAAAAGTTCGAATACGCCTTAAAATACCTTCAAGCTACCTATAAATATTTTTTTTGCTAGTTGAGTTTTTGTTTACGACGGTGATAGAATGGATACCAAACTCGTTTGGTATATACCCCTTAGCTTCCAAATTCAACAACAACAATAAAAACCCTTTCTACGCGTATTAAATAGACCGTAAATATGGTTAACCTAATTAATACGGTTAATTGTTATAGTTCAACCTACGATGGTAAGCTAAGTAGGTACCAAATGGGATTTACTATAGAGGTGCGGAAGAAGACTAGAAGAGGCTACCGTAGCTCAATATACAGAGCCTTTGGGCAGAGCCAATACCCAGCCTATTACGTGCCCTTATACGTGCTGTGCACGGACCGTGCCCTGTTCGTATATGGACCGTATTCGGCCTATTGTAATGATCACACTAAATACCCGTGAGTATATAGAAGGTGTCAGAGGGTTTATGTTAACAGTAAGGTAGCAGAGGTAACAAAAGGTGCAATATCAAGACTGTGTTCGTGCGAGTGATGATCAGAAGCCGTGAGGCTATTCAGGGTAGACTGAATACTTAGATTGACAACTGAAGAGCTATGAAGGAAATACTATCTATCTTGGTAATGAAAGTGTCCTTATATATCCGCGCCTTCATACGTCTTCAGTGTAGGCTCGACTGGCTCGATACCGAGTCCATCGAGTCTCACACCATGCTGACCCTAACCCTTGTGTACGGTGTGTCTGTTGTGGATCCCTGGTGCCTGCCGAGAGGCTGTGTCCAACCGATTTCCTTTGTTATCTGCTGCGGGGCCGCCGCTGGTGCGCCCTGCAGATGTTGGGTCATAACACCTATACCCAGTTTGCGTTCGGGCCGGATCCAGGCCCATCCCGTTACGTATATAGTTACGTAACCTATAGGCTTAATAGCTAATAGCCTAAGTCCATAATATACCCCCTTTTCCCTGGATATTATAAGGGTTACGGCGCCTTTTTGGATAAATACCGGATGCGGGCTGTGCCCGCCTAGTACGCGGATCGAATGTAAGCTAGTAATATTACGCTTAATATATCATATAACATTTCAGCCGGTTTACCTTATATCGCTAGCGCCGTATAACGTATTCGCTAACACGCCGTATAAAGCCTCTTTTTTAACGTCGATGCTGTATAACGCACCTGTTAACATATCGTGATACGTTATGTAAGGAATTTTTTTTATCGTCAATGCTGTATAATATGTTCATTAACATATTGTATAAAGTTACGCTTTTGTTTTTAATATCGAGTAACGTGCCGCGTATAATACGTAGCTCTTACTAAATTCGATTTACTAGTTGTTATAAATACGGCCGCCCTTACGTAACTTTTAATACTATTTCCTTTTCCCTTTTATATTATCGCCTTTCCTTCTTTCAATTACATCGTTGCAACCTTTTGAAATATTTTTATAAAAGTTCACTAGTTATTAAAACCTATATATCTCCACTTTTTTTCCTAGATTATTATTATAGCCGATGTATTTAACGGTTTTAACCTAAGTTTCGTTACTGCCAGCGTCCTCGGAAGGAATAACGAGCTTTTATGTAAGGTATATTACCTTATAATATATTAATACCTTACTATTAATTACTTATTATTACCCCTTCGCCTTATGGAATTTTCCATTTTAGGCGATAATAAAAATAAAAATAAGCTTTTTTCGTTATAGGTTAAAAACGTTTATATATCATATATTAACCGGCCTTTAAACTTTAACGTTCCCCTATTTCACGTCCAAATTTATTGTATATAAAGGTATCGCGTATATAGAAAGGTTTATAATAGAGTAAATTTATAAAAAATTCTTAAGGAAAGCCGATTATTAATTAACTTTTTCTTATAATATATTTGAAAAATAAGTTTACTTACGGTTTTACCCGGTTTACATATTCTTTTACATTGGTTCATTATTAGTAAAAGATAAAGATAAAGTTTTATTTTTTACCTGTAAACGTTGAGGAGATATTTTGGTTTATTAACCCATTTTCAACCTCGCATTTTTCGAATTAATTAATTAATTTACCCGGTTTTCTAATGTTGTTTAGGCGTAAAAAATTTCTATTATACATGTCGTATAAACCATTACCCCTTTAATTATACGTTTACACCGCCTTTTTCTTTCGGATCCATATTTACCACGAACCCCTTTATTGTCTTTTACTATATCCCATATTTATGAAAATAAAACGCTTTCGTTTAATTAAACTTTAACGCGTAACGTTTTTACCCCAGCCCCTTTTAATTACCATCGAATACCCTTTCGTAATTTTGATTTAAAAGGTTAAAATAATATAATTACTTAAGTTATATTTTTATAGCTAGTATAGGTTCCAGATTACAAAATGTTACGAATAATATTTAAGGCTTAATTATATGATTCCTGATTACGTTCGTATTTCATTTGTTTACTTTTGATGAAAAAGGGTTAATCGAGATGACCACGAGCGGGCGTAGAATCGTATCCAGGTTAATCGAATTACTTGGGCCTAAATTAACATGTTATAATTTTTGGTAACCCGTTTAAAAGGTTATTTCCCCCGCATTACCCCTCGCCTCGTTTTTCGTTAGCCGTTATCGTCGGCTTTATTTAACGTCCATCCCTTTTAATGCTATTTTTTATCGTTAGTCTCCCCTAATGTCCGTCTTTTTTTGTATTATTCATTATCAACCTTTTCTAACGCCCGCTCCTCCTCACGTTATCCGCCCTCCTTAACATTGTTTCACGTACATCCTGCCTCCTATTAACCCCATTTTTCAACGCCTACCGGTTTTAGTTATACTTTTTACCGTCCTGTTCCCCTATTATCGCCTAACGTTCGAAACCAGTCGTAATAAGGCCTCTAAAATTAATAATACCGGTATTTGTTAAATCCAAATAAAGATAATAATAATAAGTGAGTAAATTTTCATTAAAATATAATAGGAGTCGTTTTACGATCGGATATTATTCGAAATGATCGGGTAATATTTATTTAACTTTATCTAATATATTATAACCTTGTTTAATAATAAATTCTCTTTTTTATTAATTAAGTATTATTTCGGGAGCGTAGACGGTTTGCCTCGCGTTTATCGTTTAGTATAAATTTAACGTTGTTGTCGAAATACCGGCCTATCGTAAACTCAAATATTTCACTTTTTTGCTTTAAATTCATTTAAGGTTATAATATACTAATATTTTTTAATAATTTTCATTTCAATTTATTATAACCTTTTTACTTAATTAATATATAACAAACCCTGTTACTTCCAGTTTTTACCGTAAAGATATCCTATACTTTAAATTTCTTATATTTACCTTTTCTTATATCGTTTGTTTCCAAAATTAATTCCTGGTGAATATCGGATAAAACTTACGAAGAGAAGGGGTTCGAAAGTATATGTTTAATTAAATTTATATATAATACCGGATATTCATTAGAAATATTTAGTACGATATTTAACGGGTTCGAAATACCGAATACTCGGTATTAATTATGAAGTTAATTAAATTTTTTATTTGGACGGTTAGTTTTAATATTACGAAAGTTAATTTAAATTTAATTCACTCTTCTATATCCTTTCGCCGGATGTAGTTTATAATTTGCCGCCGATCTTATTTATTATTAAATATAAGTTATTACCATTTAGCTTAGTTTCATCCCTTCGTATAAATAAGTCAAAAATGTAATAACTCACCCCATTAAACAAGTTAACGACTTCGTATCCCCGTTTATCCTTGGGATGAGTAATATTTCGTATTTATTTATTAGACGGTTTGCGTTAAATCCGGTAATTGTTAATTTCTGGTTATTTTATATAAATTAATAAACGGGTAAATACGAAGTTTAATTATATTACTAAAAGACGATTATAACACGTAAGTACTTTTAAACCTTTTGGTTTATTTGTTCAATATCGTTATTTATTTATAGGTAATACGCTGTAAATAGAAATTATTCGACTCCTATTTAAAAATGAAGAATAGTTTAAAATACGTTTACCTCATTCGAACCAGGATTATCAATAATAAAAGCTAAAAACCTATAAAATCTTTACTTTATATTCTGAAAACATTTCACGTACGTATCTGTAATTATAAATCATATAACCTTTAATTAGATAAATTTGGAAAGGCGATTCGTAATAACTAGTAAATATAGAAGGTCGTTATTAGTAATTGGTAGGTCAACTATAAAGTCAACCGAAATATACGTTTAGTACCGGTCGAAAATAAAAAAAGATTAAAGTAGGTTTTACCATAAAGTATAATGAGATTTCGTCCTGTTATATTATATATATATTCGATATAAGTATCGAATATTTACGATTATCTCTTTTTAATAGTAATTTCGTCAAAAAACGCGAAACAAAATGTTTTTACCCGGATAACCTATAATAGGCGAATTGTAGGTTTATTATAATAACCTCGTTATCAATAATTTATAATTCGGTAATTATAAGTGATTACGGTAACATAATATTCCTCGTAAGTTAATCCCGTAATTTGTAGTTTATATTCATTATCTTACCTTAGGTGAAAAACGCTTAATACCTTTAAAAACCATTTAAAAGCGAATTTTATATAACGAATCGTTCGTTATTTTTCAGTTTTACAATTTCGTTAATATACCTGAGCCAAAAATAATGGAACTATTTGGCGTTAGCAATACCGACGGGATTAATACAGGTTGAGCTTGCGACAATGCCGCCAACGCCACCGTATTGGAATCCTTTAACGTTATTTCTAATAACGACCCAAGCGCGGGTCGAGCGCGGGGTAATGTCGCCTTTGGCGGCTTTTCGAAAGCCTCCAACCCCCCCTTAGGATATATATCGTCATAATCTAATAGCCAAATTTCCGTTTTACCGAATTCCTTTACATAACCCGCCATAATTTATATTTCTTTAATATATTAGTCTATTAATGCCACGGTTAATATAATAATGAAAATAGGTTCAAAAACACGTACGAGATATTCCTTTACCTCGAGTTTATTTTATAACCTACGGGTTAACGTATCTGGGCGGGTGTTGTAAGTTACGTGCCTATACCTTAAGTAATATTAGAGAAGAAAAAGAACCTCGACCTATTTAGCTTGGAGTTTCAAAATCAATCGTAGTAAAGAAAAATACTTTAATCTCTTATGGTTTTTTAAAACCATAAACGGTATACAGATATTTCGTAACTTGAAAAACCACGTTTTTAAATGAAATATTATCGTAAAAAGTTTTGTTTATCGTAAATGGTATAATTACATTTCGTATCTATTAATCGTGTAGATTAGTAAGCTATTAACTTTAAAATACTATTTTTGTCCTGTTATGACAAATTCTTTTTTCATACCGTTTTTAAATAATTAGTTTTGACTACGATGAACCGATTTAAATCTTAATATACCAAAATCGGGGTTATAATAAAGGTATTTTTTAAGATTCAAAATGCCTATTTTTCCCGTTTCGTTTTAACCTAACGAGTACCATACTTCGTTAAGCGAATAAAATAATTCGCCAAACTTAAGAAATTACTAATAAAATTACGATAAAAGTTGGTAAAACTTAAAAAACTTCGAACCTTCCGGACCGTACGTGGTAATTTTTTCTCGCGAATTACCCGGACTTTTTCGGGGTCAGTCCGGATACCTATTTCTACCATTATAATAAAGCCTATGTATTTTATCTCTTAAATCATAAAATTATACTTTTTTAAATTTAGATTTAGTTTTTTATTACAAAAATATCCAAAAAACATGCGAACCTTCGTTATATAATTTTACTTAATATTTTTAAAAAAAACTAGAAGGCCTTTTAAATACGTTGTAACGAAATTATTTGAAATAACTGTTGTTGTATAATTAATATGTCGTTTAAACGTCGTTGGTGTTTTCGCTAATTTAAACATAGCAACTAATTATTTTAATAACTCGAACCGCATATAAAACATTGTTAAATTCTTTTACCCAGGTGCCATTCGAATACAGTAAAATGCCGTTCGAATATTTAACTTTTTAAGTTATATCGACCTCGATAACGTACGTAGAGTCTACTTAATTAAAGCCAAAAGAAAACGGTTTGATTTTATAATTTCATTTAATATCCGATAATCAATATAAAACCGTTATCCCCCTTTCGGTTTACGAATTAATAATACCGGCGTCGTTGCCGATAAAAACCTCGCTCGAAATTAACCCTTATTTACTGACTTCGTAACTCATCATTGGAATTCAAAACGTTAATTTCGTAATATTAAATATGAAAACCCTTAAGGTCGTTTTAATAAAAATTTATTTTTATTTGATTTAATGTAAATATAATAATCGAATTTAATTTTATATAAAGGTAAGACCGTAACCTTATTTTCATCGAATAGGTTGCGAAATACCGTTAATTTCGATAAAAAATACGACTAATCCTTTTCCTTTTTAACTATAATCATCGTTATTACTTATAAGATCCGCGTTATTTCGCTAAGGTTTATAATACAACTTATTCGGGATAGGTTCCCTATACATTATATCTTTTAGTATAGGCGTTACATTAACCTGAAGAAAACTAAACCTATTACGCTTTATATATTTCCCGTTCTAGGGCGTATCGACATTATGTCGATAACCAAAACTTTTCAATCTTAAATTACTAAACAGTTATCGCCTGCGTTTATAATGACTTATTAGTATCGAATCCAAAGAATTTTAAGAATTCTATATGGCGTTATTCCAGGAATAATATATATTAACATCGGGTTTAACTATATATTAATATTTATACAAAACTTAGCTATTTAGCCAATACGCCTATTGTACCATAACTTTAATATCTTTTGAAATTTTTGTAAATATAATAGCCGCATTTACTTTAACATTAACCGTTATATTAAAGCTCCATTTACAATATAATAATTATTATAGTTAAAATCGACTTAAAATTTTGAAAATTAAATGTTATTAAAAAGTATAGAGATAAGGAATAATTACCAGTTTATACGTATTTGAATCAAATTAAACTCCTTTTTACTTAATTTTATAACTATGTCGTTAAAGTTATATAAATTATAAACGAAATTTTATCCAAAAATTAAATTTCTTCCGTCGTTGTTAATGGAAAACTTTCCTTCAACTTTTTCATTTAGGTTGCATATACTTATATAAAAGGTAATGCCGGGCGAAAATCGTAATTATATTCAAAATAATTTAGCAAACTATAAAGTACGTAATTACTTAAAATAAGTTTAATTTAACGTTTTTTTATTGTCGTCCACATCATCCTACGTATTTGGTTTTAAATACGTACTGAGAGGATTTGTTAAAATAACTAATCGTGATATCGAAAAGATTAGCCGCGATTATTACGGCCCTTTAACAAAGGCGTTTAAAAGGCGTAAATTCCTGTTATAATCTTATTACTATTTAAGTGTTAGCCTTAAACGGATCCCGCTAATTAACGACCAAAACGTCGTTTTGAATTTAAAGACTTTAACTCGTCGGTAAGTTTGCGATACTTCTTTAAAGCTACAATATAATCTACCCGACTAATATTTACCGTAATAAACTTGTCACGAATACTTGACGATACGCGGAAACGTAAGTAATTGTACTTTATAGCCGAAAACGAATTTAAGCCGTTTACTTAAACTAAAAGTATTTCGAACTTAATAGTGAATAATATTTACAGGTTTTAATTATTGATAATTAAGTCTTTGAATTCAACTAATAATTTATCCGCGCGGTATAAGTTACTGAAAGCCGTTTCGATATAATCGAAAAAATTCCTTATATTATACTCCCATTCATATCTTCCGGCTTCGTAATAGGTTGTAATCGCCTGCTTTACCGCCGTCGTATAATATCCCTATATGTAAAGAAACGTATACCGACTCTTTTAGATTTACATTTTATCCGTTTTTAATATAAATTCGATTGTCTGGCGTGTCGCCGCCTACGTAAAAGAAGATCCGTTAAATTACGGTTAGTTTTATTGTTTTCGTTAGCCCTAAACCGGTGGAAACCTAACATGAGTCGCGGTTAATTCGATTTCGAATTATTAAATTTTTGTGACAACCTAAGCGAAGTTAGGCGGAAGGTCAATAGTTAAAGTCGATTAACCCGGTTATTACAATTGTTTAACAACCGACGCGATATAACCTACGGTATTTTATAAACGAAGAATATTGGCTGAAGTTGGCCCCAAAAAGGCCGAAGGTGAATTTATGAAGGTGAAAAACTAGGTATTTGCCGACTGCCTATCCTTTCTGATAGCGTTAAAATATAACGTTGAATTATTAACGTTTACCATCGATTCTTTTATTATAAGAAATATTTTTTCGAAAAGATAAAAGAAAAATTTAATAATATGTTATAATCAGACTTACGATATTAAGCCAAGTAAGTGTTATATGGGATTTACTATTAAGGTATGAAAAAAAACTAAAAAAGGCTATTATAGCCTAATATACAAGGTCTTTGGGTAAAGCCAATGCCTAGCCCGTCATGTGCCCTTACACGTGCCTGTAATGATCACACTAAATACCCGTAAGTATATAGAAGGTGTCAGAGGCTTTATGTTATCAAGAAGATAGCAGAGGTACTGAGTGAACAATATCGCAACCGTGCAAGTAATGATCAAAAGCCGTGAGGCTATTCAGAATACACTGAGACTGAATACTTAGATTGACAACTGAAGAGCTATGAAGTAAATGCTATCTATGTAGTGATGACCGTGTCCTTATATATCCGTGCCTTCATACCATTTTCAGTACTAGATCACTTGGATCAGTGCTAATCCCACTCATCCTAATCACATGATTGGTTTAGTCATTTCCGCTAACAAAGGAAAGGTGTTCCCCGCCTGATGTGTTGGACTTCGGGCCCAGCTGCACACTAGCTTGCTTCCTGACCCGCTATCATGCTTGGGTCGTAATAGTGCCGTACAAGAACCGTATCCTATCTGTATACAAACTGTATCCGGCCTATACCCGGTTCGCGCTCGAGCCGGTCTCAGGACTATCCCGTTACGTGCACAGTCACATAACCTATAGGCTCAATGGCTAACGGATTGAGTCAATGACATTAATAGAAAACCCGGATCTAAAAGAATAACCACCGAGCTACGTAAGAAGAAATATATTCCTCTTCGTCAAAATCTTTAAGTCAACTACACAACTTCTCCTTGAACTCTAAAAGGTATTAAATTTATAGAAAACAAAGTTATTGGTTAATACAAAATACTATAATCGAGCGTTAATCGAAGTAGGTAATTTATTATATATAATACTCATTTACCTCTCAATGAGAATACTGATGGTAGGTTTTTATTATTACAATGTAGTCGATTGGAATCTCTGTGGTCGAAGTAACTAATACTGCATTGAAAGTGATTGATGTGTTACTTCTAAGTTTAGCAAACTGCTAGCCGGTCTACACGCTAATTTGTATGGCCAACTGCTTTAGCCTGTGCCCTACTTTGAAGTTGGCACCTACTGTACTAGACTTGCAATTAATTCTGCAGGCTGCAGTAAATTTTCAGTTATTACAATCAACTAACTATAAGTATAGTTGACTTAACTGTACTATAATCAACTGCTATTTCAACACTAACGGATTTTTTTTGTACCTACACGCTAACGTAGCCAGTTACCAATCAGTAACAACCCCTGAAATCGCTCTTTAGTCTACAAACCATACCCCTATCAATTCCAGTCAATTTTTACTAATACTAACATCAATTACGGCCATTTTTTCCACATCTACAAGCCCTTCATTCCTTAACTCCTGTGCACAGGTTTTTGGCTACAAATTTATATGTATTACTCATTTAATTAATTACGTACCCTCTGCTAATAATTCCACCTACTACCGCCACCACCGTTGCCATCGTTACCCTGGTAATTTTCGAATTTGTTAGGATATCCCTATTCCCTAACGTCAATTACCGGGCGATTTACATAACCTTCGATTCGTACGGTTAGTGTATTGCTATCCACAAACCTTTTCAAAGCATTATTAAACATATCTTTCGTTATAGCGTCAACAGAGTTATTTTTGCCGTTAATCCACCGAAACATATAGATTTACCGGGTTTTGTATACTTTTCTTTTGATATATTATATCTATTATCAAACGTTTTTCATGAGTTATTCCTAAGTTTAATAGGTTTTTGTAAAGGCTTCAGGAGTTTATAAATACAATTATAGGTATCGAAGGCAATTCTAACTGTTTAGTGATGATATATAATGTACAGTTAATCATAGTATTAATATTCAAACCTGATATTATACTGTAAAACTTTAAAGTCAATACGTTTCGTATTATATGTTTAAATTTAACTGATAACTAGTGTATAAGAGCTTTATTACTAGCAAATTGCCTATTAGATCTTTTGTCGTTAATTATATAATAAAAAATACAATTTAAAATGTAAGGTTAGCATTATTCGAAAGAAAACCGTCCCCAAAAATTATCAAATCCACCGTCATTAAACTCACTGAAACCATATAAATACATTTTTTAAATTATTTATTTATTACTAAGTCTTTTTATTTAAACTATCAAAGCTTATATTTTGGGATTTTCGCATATATACTATAATGAACTAGTTATATATTTCTTTTGGTTGGTATAGTGCATCAATGTAAATTACACTAGCTCTCTATTCCAAATACCGTTATAATTTTACTTCGTCAGCGTTATCAATCATCGTTAGGCTTTTAGTTTGCCATTTTTAGCTTATAGTAATATAATTACCACGTATATTGTCACTTACCTTAACACTATAAGTACAAATTGAATATTTATTAAAATTGACTTATATACCCTTAGATAAGATTTCAATTAACTTACATTTCTGAAAGCTTGCTTTCTCGATAACATATTATTCCATAGTTAAAAACTTAGTACATTTGAGGAAAAGGGTACCGCTAATTTGTATACCTACAATATGAAAATCTTCACCCTATATAATTAATAAATACGGATCGAACTTAAAATCTTTATATATAGCTTGTTTTCAATGTGCATATAATATTTTCAAAACTAATAAACACTTGTTCTGGATAGTTAGTACAAAGGTTTAATAAAACGTATTATTGTACTGGCCGAAAAAATTATCCTTTGATTCTTTCGGTAATTCTAATGATATAATCCATTGAAAATAAATAACAGAAGAGGTATACGTCTACGTTATATTACGGTCATTAAATATAAATTTACCGTATATATTAACAGTTAAACTGATTACAATTGCGACTATTAAACGTTTACTAATTTTTGAATTATAAACAATCCAGTAAGAATCTGACGTTTACATTTATTACAGTATCTGAAAACGATTAAACGTAATTTTTCTTATAGTTAGTTCGCAATTTTAGTTTTAACACAGCCGGTGTGCAATTTTACTTTGAACTTCGTACATTACTCTTAATTCAAAATTAAAACATTTTTGTTTTCAAATTACATTAACAGTACAAATTCAATAACCCTTCGTATAACGAAACCGTTAATATACATTAGGTAGATTTTCTTTAAAGGTTTGCTTGGTATATTAATAATACATTTAACACGAAATTATAAGAAAAATTCTCTGTTATAATTCTCTTTCTAAAACACTCACGCCATTGTATATGTCATCCCAAGCCTTTAATTCTCGTTACCGTTCTCTTTTTTAGTACATATCCTCCTTTTAAGTAGTCTTTTACGCTGTCGACGTTCCATAGGTTTATTAACGATCGGCTCAAAAGAATTATATTAGCTAGTCTATTCAATTCAAAGGTCTTCGACATAGAAATCTTTATCAAATTCAAATAGTCTTCTATACGGCTTAACTTATATAATACGAAAAATGATAAGGGAGTTAGTGGTTTTAATCACTACATTTGAATTAACGATACTTAATATTTTGTGAGGTTTATCCTATTTACCTAGCTATTGACACATAAAAACCTTATTTTAAGAAAGAAAAAACATTATATCTGTTATTAATAATCTGTTCCTCATATTAAGGGTATCGTTAATTTAAGGGCATATCAATTCCTTTTTTAGTTTCTACAAGATTTTTCTGTATACCACAATAAATTTCTAGTTATTTAACGATAGTGGTGATTCAATCGTTATTTGTGGATAAGATTTAAATACCAGTAAAATTGATATAAGACCGTTAAAGCTAATAATATCTTTCACCCCGTTTATAATAATTTAAAGCTATGCCTCCTAATTCTTAAAGATTCTTATCTATTAATTATGTTTATTATAAATCCCTTTTAAAAAGCGTAGACCATTTCGATTTTATCAATACCCTAATAGGCTTCAATAAAAACCTACTTATACTGGATCCCCATTGACTTGATATTGATTAAACATTTTATGGCGGTAAATTTAATATCGGTACTATTAACTAGTACATCGAGTGGTTCGAGGTACGTATTAATTTACAAAATACGTAATGCCTCTTAGATTTCTTTCGTTGCAATGATTTTGAAAAATTTGATGTTGTAGAAATCTGTGATAAAGTTAATAACGTAAAATACCGACTTACTATTGAGGTAAAACACGTTTACGAAAACCTTAAAGTTAAAGTTTTGATTTTCTTTCAAAGTAAATTTAAATCCTAGAGGGGTTTGGATATGTATTTGTTAGTAATGATAAAGCCGTTTAATTGAATTCAACGCTGGTAAGTCCATATATTCGTGACTAGTTGCTTGAACGACTTTGTATAACTTGTTATTCTTTAGGTTGTTTAACTAGCGATATAATTGACGATGTTCTTATTCCGTCAGGTTTAATACCATTGATTTTAACCTTTGGAAGTGAAATTAGAGGTTTTCTTATTTTAAATTAAGTGGTAAACTTTAACCGCTTTCATTTTGATTATTCTATCAATTTCAATATTAACGTTGACTGCGAGGGTTTTCATATTTTTAACGTAAAAGAGGAAAAAGATAAGGAATTTTAAGATATAGAAAACGATAAGGTTAACTATAGTAGTAACAGTCTTCGATTTCAGTGAAAACCATATTTTTTTGAAGTTTAAAGCCAACTTTGATCTTTCCGACATCCGTATAGTTAAATTCCGTAACAATATTAGTGTTGGAATAGTAGTCAAATGCAGTATGGTCAAGGCAACTAAACAGTTAGTTTAGTTGATTGTATTGACTGCAAGTTGGCCGGAGTTTGTGGAAATGTACTGCAAGTGTAGTGCAGTAGATGCCCACTTTAAAGTAGGGCACAGGCTGAAGCATTTAACCATACAAGTTAGTTTGCTGACCAGTTAGCGGTCTGTCAAACTTAGAACTTACAATTTAACCAAAACTAATTTTGATATAGCACTAGTTACTTCAACCATAGTAATTCGATTCGAGTACGATACAACAATAAAGGCTTACCAATAATAATTAGAATTTATTAGGTTAATCATAGATTAGCTAAGTAAAAAAAGAAGTTGCTTTCCTGTTATTACACTTTGTTTTGGTAGGGTAAATGAAATATTATTACGTATGGCCCTTATAAACTATGCAGTTATTCGAGGCAACAAGTATAGAAGACTTATAGGCTGTATAGCTACTTGTGGCAGTTTACTAAGTAAATGAATGTATCGTTACTAAAAACACTAAGAAATCTTTATTAATCTTTTTTAAAGGCATTAAAATTAACCACATAAAAGTCTTAAAGATTATTACGTCGGAAATTTAGTAAAAAGCTAAATTAATATTATTGCCGGTATTATTATTTCAAATTTCAAATCGCAAAAACCATTAAATTTCACAACCTTTAACTTACACTAACTTTGACAGCGAATTTATAACCTATTACTTTACAGCATTTTTTCCCGCCTTAAACTTTTGAATTTTCGTTAAATTAACTTTAAATAATATTAAAATTGATATTATTACCGATCCTTACCCACAGGAAGAAATTATTAACTCTGGATTTACGTTTGTTAAGCACTTGGATAGCGACCTTCAACAAATAAATCCCGATAAAAACTTTATCCCATAATACCTAATAAATTACATTAGCAATTACATTCTCGATTTAGACTTTACCGGACGTAATACGGGATGTATTACCTTCAATAGCTTTTACGAATAATGTAAGGGATAGAGTTTAAATATGTAAAAGATGACAAACAAAAATGTCAAAACTTAACTGAAAAGTAAACTAATTAGTAAAAGGGTCAACCTCTCCGCAAAGGAAGTGAAAAATAACAATCTTACTAACTTCTTATGGGAATAAAAAACAGAAAAATACCTTTAATATATTCTGGAAAATGGTAAAGGTATTGTTGACAGCAGTATCTCTTAATGCCTCTTTATATGTTTGCAAGGCCTTACCCAAATCTAAATAAGTTTTTAGACCCTTTTACGTAAAACTCAAGGTCAAATTCAACTATATGCAAGAAATTAATTAACTTATACGCCGTAAGTCCTTAAGTTCACTAATAAATTGAATGAAAATCTCAAAGTACCCCTTAATATTAAAAGAAGTATTACTAAGTCCGCTGTGGCGAAAATAATTAAGTTTCTTTCCCTCAGGCTCCTTAATACGTCTAGTTTTAGCAGCTAAATTAAGTAAAAAACGGCTTTAAATACGAGTTTACTATGGGTACAACTGTTGGATTTCTTCCTTTAAAACGAGCTGAATGTAACTATCCTTCCTATTAATACCAGCTATAATACCAGTCAATGGATTCGAAGAATCCCTACGACTAATACATCACCTTTTC
Organism: Anisogramma anomala; assembly: GCA_038502455.1. NCBI lineage: Eukaryota > Fungi > Ascomycota > Sordariomycetes > Diaporthales > Gnomoniaceae > Anisogramma > Anisogramma anomala. The sequence continues at coordinate 8,211,212 of JASMMZ010000011.1, read as the reverse complement.
CCCTAGACACGTTCCTATGATAAATACGGATTACGCGGCAATAACTACGTTCGTTAAGATCTAGAGAGAAAGGAGAAATATAACGGTACGCCATATGACCTATTCGACTTTAAGCTACACCTGTTTTTTTACATTTGCTGCTAGATAAAAGTTAAATTACCAGGTTTTCACTCGTTATTTCCCAGTATACCTACCGGTTAAGCCAATGATTATTACCTTTAGTACCTGACAAACTATTCCTTTTTATGCGAAATATACGATAGCTTTAAAGGCTATTTGAAATACTATATTAATTTTACCTAATACTACACCGACTGGAATATTATCAAGTGGTATTATATATTAGATTATAAAGAAGGGACGGAAAGTAAGATAGACCCCCCTAATTAAACGTTTAATAGGCTAATAATTTATTCATAAGTAATAGGAAATATTGAAGCTAACGAAGGTATATTCTGCTAATTAGTTCACCAAACTGTTGCGGATTTCAAAGAATTTCAAAACGTCTTATAATACCTTGAAGTTACTTGTAAAGTGTTTTTTAGTCAGTTATGTTCTTTGTTGGCGACCTAAACAGTTCGAGTCTTAAGCTCTACTAGTATTTACCCTTAAGCTATAAAGTTTAGTAACGAGGAATAAGGCCCTTTTTACGTGTATTACATCGATCGTAAATACGGAAATTCCGTCTCATACGGTTAACGAAAGTCCAAGACCAGGGGACGTGACTAAGTTACGTACGGAACAGGGTATTTATCTTTTTTAAGGTCTTTGAACTAGTTAGTCAAGTTTACTTTAAACTTAAACGTTAAAAGATGTTAGATTTACGGCAGTTAAAGCTATTAATGAACACTTCAAACTGTTGCCGAATGCAAATCAAAGTAAGTAGTATATAATATGTATTTTCTATTTACATTTAATCAGGATTACGTCCTACATGCTATAAACGTTGAAGGGAAGGGGGTTAAAAAGGATGTAAATAAGAATAAGTCTATAGGATAGTATAAAAACACTAACACCGGCCTAATATTAACGTAATAACTCGCCTACCACGTTTTTTCATATCGCTTAATAAGTGAAAACCCTTATCATCAATATAATGACAAAGACTTTAGCTTTAAATATCTCTTCACTATTCAAAATCTCTATGATGAGCAGTTTTTTCAAGGTATTATGCCGGAAACTAGGGTATTATGGTACTGAATAGGAGGCTTTTCGTAATACATCATGTTATGAAAGGATAAGAATACGGTTATGGAACTTAATTATACGTATACCGGTAAAGGGAAGGTCGGATTTAGCCTTAAAAAAAGCCTTTTTTTACTAGGATTGACGACTGCTGTTGCTATCGTTGGTTTTATTGTTTTTTACATTTTAAAATCCTTTACCTTCTTCCTCTTGTTCTTTAAAAACATAAAAAAGATCAGCGTTGAAGTTGACGTTTGAATTGATGAATTATTCTTAAAAATAATAATAAAAAAGTTTCATATAACTTTAAATAGAGGTATTTTTTATTTCATTTTTAAAAGTTGAAGGTAGTGGTATTGAACCTAATGGAGTCGGAACTTTGTCAATTATATCGTAAGCTTAACTACCCGAGGACTAACAAGCTTTATACAGTCTTAAGAGCAACTAGTCATAAAGATATGGACTTGTTAGCGTTAAAGGTAATTAAACAGCTTTGTTACTATTGATAACTACATTTTTAAACCCCCTTATGGTTTAAGTTTATGTTAAGAAAGATTAAGACTTTAGCTTTAAGGTTTTTGTGAACTTGTTTTACCTAAACGGTAAGCCAGTAATTTACATTATAGACTTCGATACGGATTTTTATGGCGTTAAGTTCCTTACAACTATTACTGCAAAGGGAACGTATAAGATATTACGTACTTTATGGATTGACACGTACCTAGGGCTACCAAACGTGTTAGTTTACGATGCTAGTATCAACTTTTTTATGATAAAATTTTAAGTTAATGATAAGTTGATGGAAATTCAATGTGAATAGGTTTCTATTAAGACCCATTAAGGTATTAATAAAGTTGAAAAGGCTTATACGTTTTTATGAAGGGCCTATAATATACTTACCCCCAAGATTAAAAGCTTTACAAGTTAAGAAACATGGCTTTAAATAACAGTGAAGGGCCTTAACAATACTATCAGTACTAACGGCCTTATATCGATTTTACTGGTATTTGGGGTTTAACTATGTATAATTATAAAGTTTTTACTACAGCTAAATACCTACAAACGTGTCGTGATATATAGTAAAACCTTAAAGAAATTAAGGAAGGAATCAGCACGCCTCTAGGTCAACAACGCCCTTGATATTAGGAACGGATCATTAATAACAGATGTGTTATCCCTACCCCTTTATGGTAAAATCTTTACGTAGCGAAATCTAGGCAAATAGGATTAGTTGTATAAGATTTTAAATATCACTAACTTAAACGTGGTTGTTAAAATTGTTAACAGCCTTGTTACTTTTCGAACCATATGGATTAAGCCGTAAAAAAGACCCTTTAAGTATCATAGAAATACTGCCGTTCATAACCTTAGAATCGAGCGAATTAGCTAATATAATCTTTCCGGTTCAATTATTAATAATTTGATGAAACGGCGACAACGTAAAAAACTACCTAAAAGGAGGATATATACTAAAAAAATGACGGTAACCAGGACTACAGGTCTGAGAGGGTATATACAATGGCATAGGTGTCTTAAAAAAAGAAGTTTGACGAAGAAATTTCCCTTAAGTTGCGTACTAAAGGCATTATTAATACACTAAGTAAGTCTTTTAAAAAACGACTAGGTAGACATTAACGGTCATTTTACATGAAGGTTTATTTAACTTAGGCCGTTAACATAATTTAAAAGCTAAAAAATCACAATTTTTAAGTTCGGGACAGTGAACTAGATTAAAGGAAAAATTACGGAGCGGCTGTACAAAAAGTTACGGCTAATCGCTTAAGAATACAGTAAAAAAACGAGGACAAAATCCTTACTTAATTGTTTACAATCCAAAAAATCAGCCAACGTTCAATCATAGTAATTGCTACCAATTTAACTTCTGAAACAAGCGGTCAATTTAAATTTAATAACCAGGATATAACATTAGCGTATACTTGATATGCTAGTGATCTTTAATGCATTGTATTTCTAAAATTTCTGAAAAATTAAAGGATAAATTTTCGACTTGTACGGTAATACGTTGCATGATACGTTTATACGAATTGAATCAAGCAGGCGTTTATTTATTCTTAACGTATCAGGCGTACTTTAATAACAGGCTAGTTATAAAAGCTTTAACGTTTATTTCGTACCTATTTATTACGAAAGGTAAAGATTTCGGTATTATGGGTATACAAATTAACGATACACTTTTTCTCGGGAAAATTAGGTTTATCGTACCGAAATAGAGTATAGTTAAAAAGTTAGGCTTTTAAAAGTGTAAGCTAATCTAAACTTTAGTTATAGATATATAATTTAACTTTAATTAATCGTTAATCCATATTTAAGGCATTCAATCTAAAACCGATACTTACATCAACTTATGTTAAAAAGGGAAATTTACGAGCCTAAAGATTATTAATAAGGCCGACGAAGTAAGATTACAAAGATATCTGAAGTAGAGGGCTCGTATAACTTATACTATCACGTTATACTAACTGAAGGTATCGTACGACTTATTTATTTCGTCATGGTTATAAGATCAATAAAAAGATGATTTTAATAGATGAAATGAAAGGATTGAGTAGTAACTGGACTATTTACAAAAAAGAATTAATATAATTTCGGTTAATTCATTAAAAACGAAGTTTATAATTTTTACAAACGGGTTATTCACTAAAAATATTCACCTTATATTGTAAATTGGGTTCTTTATAAAATTAGCTTATAGTGAGAGGTTTCAAAGTAAATTCACGATTACCGGACACCTCAAATACTGGATATCTGTTAAGTTTTAAATGTATAATGCGAAGCATATTGACTTTAAAAGTTTACGGTATAATAATGGGCTTTAATATTAATATAGTAACTAACGATACGTTAAGGATTATTATCAAATAGCCAAGAATACTTCCGATAATTGTAATGTTATAAATAAATTTCCGAAGCCTTTACGAATACCCATTGGAATTGGGTACGACGGATGAAAAATGTCTAATAATAGACCTAATAATTTTGAGGGAGGCATACGAATCCTGGAAAACCGATAAGTTCCGGTCAATTAACGGTAAAAATAATACCGTTAACGTTATGATTAAGGCCACGCTTGATAACGCTCTGGAAAAGTTTGTAAATAGTCATACGCTAACAGTACAAATAGAGGGTTATATAAATCACCTGATAGGTAACAAGAAGAAATAGGGATGCCTTGGCAAACCTAAAGACTATTAGGGTAATATTAACGATAATAAAAGCTAAAGTGACAGAAATACCAGTAGGTCAAACTACTGATAAAAGATAAGCATATAGTGGAATATGTAATTCGTATAGGTTTGTGGCAAAAAACCTGTACATAGGAGTTAAGGAACGGAGGGTTCAGAAAAATGAAATAAAGGACCGTAATTAATGTCAATTTTAGTATCGATAAATCGGAATTAATAGGAGTTTGGCATATTAATTAAGGAGGGATTTTAAAAGTTGTCATTAATTGTTAGTAGGCTATGTTAATTTATAGGTACAAAACAAAAAGTTGCTAGCATTAAAATAGCATTTAAATACAATACAGTTAAGTAAATTAAACTATCAGTTTATTTAATTATACTGAATGAAAATTGGCTGCAGTTTGTGGAACTGCACTGCAAGTGTAGTGCAATAGGTGTCCACTTTAAAATGGGGCATAGGCTAAAGCATTTAGCTATACAAATTAGTGTGCAGACCGGCTAGCGGTCTGCCAAACTTAGAACTTACAACTCAACTAGAACCGATTTCAACGCAGCACCAGTTACTTCGACCACAGTGAATCGAATCGACTACATTGCAACGATAAAGACCCACTAACAATTAGTATTTTTTTTTTTTTTTTCGCAACGTAACGTATTACGAATAACCACCTGTTAAGTATCGTACTACCCTAGTATCTAGTATAATACCTTGAAATATTTGTAGCACGTAACGATTGAGTATAGTAAATAGGTACATAAGGCCAAGGTTTTTATTGCTATGATAATAATAGGAGTTTTTACCTGTTAAAAAGTATAAGAAGTCGTGGTCAGAGATTTATTACAGTATTTTCTAACTGGTACCATCATTTTTGTATCATTCTATAGATTTTAGGCTTTCTTTATCTTTAACCTTTTTACTTTCAAAATCTTTCATATATTTAACATATTTTTAATTGAGAATAGAGGGGAATTATATATAGTACATCACCTGTTTTTTGTAAATTCGGTAGCCGTGTAACGCGTTGATCAATAGCTTTGTTTAATTTAAATCTAATTTCTTTTGGTATGTAGGGAATTTTATTTTGGTTAGTTTAAAGAGTTCTCTTTGCAAATAACATATTTGATATGGCTTTAAGTTCGGGGATTTTATTGACCGTATTGGTTAGACCCATTATATTTGCGGTTAATGTAATATGCTTGAAAGAGGTTTTCGTTGTTTTTGCTGAATTTTGGAGCTTGGGGGTATATACTAATCAAATTTGTCACCTGTATTATTTTGGCTAAAAAAATCCTTTAAAAATGATATTAGGGTACTATAAGTCGTATTTAAATTCTTTTTAATCCGTAACGGCTTATCTAATTTGTTGGCAGTGTTTTTTGCTAGCTTCTACATTCTTAATTGTTTATTGGCAAAATATTAACATATTAGGCATTCGATTAAGGAGATTTATTTTGTTTTTCAACTTTTTGTTACAATTTGATATGAAAAATCACTTGATAATGTTTTCATTAGTATTGTATTGGGTAAAATTTATATTGTATTCGAAGTAACCTTTTTAACCGTCGTAGAATTTTCGGAAGGATGAGTAATTTGTTCAGGACCAAAGGTAGTAATCTTCGGTTCAATCTATAATGATGTTAGGAAATAGAGAGAAAAAAAACTTGTAATTTAACCTTTATCTGGTGGTAAATGTTGAAGAACGGACGTAATTTAATGTCAAAGAGATTGTACGGTTTACTGTTGTACTTCTTTCTTTCCCTTTTGATTTTAACAAACTTCATAATTACCGCGTAGTCTGTATTCACTTCAATGACATTTTGTAAGGCAAAAGTAATGTATTAGTTGTAACGACCTTTTGGATTTCTCGACCGGTATTGGAAAAGATGCTAATATTAGTAAACAGAGTAGTTAATTCTGAATGAATTTGGGGGGAAAGCTATTAGTCGTATCTATAATAGTTTCGCGCATAAAACCTTTTTTTCCCTTAATTTTCATGTTAAAATTTGACATATTAAGGGGTTTAAGAGAAAGAAACCTAAAGGTTTATGAGGAAGACTTGATGATATTCCCTTTAGTATTAAGGGATACGTCGAGTTTTTTATTTTATTGACTAGTAGACTTAAGGTCTTACCATACATGTGTTAATTATTCTTTTACGGTTAAAAACATTAGACCATCGAGGGGTTTGGGAAAAAGGGTTTAAGGAACTTATTGAGGCTTGAGTATAACCTTTGGAACGTGTTTAAAGGCGATCAAATGTTATTATTAGCGATACCTTTTCCTTTGCCCTCGTAAACCTATTTGTGGTCCTTTTTGGTGGCATATTTATACAAAACAGTTTCTAAATTACCCTTTCCCCCGTTTTTATAAGTAATTTAATACCTCGGCTAAAAAGTTCAGTTTTTAGCCTAATTTTGATCTATTCATTGACCAGTGTTTATATTGTCAAAATCTGATCCCTTAATTACATTTACAAATCGTCAAATATTTTTTAACCTTGGTTTCTTCGAATAGATTTCAAATCTAAAATGTATTGACCGATAAAGTTGATAAGGTATTCAGCTAAAGAGTTTTCTTAAGCGTTTGTAAATCGAATTTTTTATCGTAATGTTTAATAAAGTTAGTTCCGAGGGTTTCAATAGCCTTTTTAATAGGGTCGGCGATAGTGTTAATTTCGGCGGTATTTTGAAAAGATATCGTAACGAAAATTGAAAGGTGTAAAGGGAAAAAAATGGTCTAAAAAGGTAGATCCCAAATTTACCCTTAAAGTTAGTGTTTTTAATTAAAGGTTGCGGAATTTAATCGTTTTTACGATTAAACCCTTTCAAAATTAATACCTGTAATATTAATAGCCGTAATCAATTGAACCATTTACCAACTTAACAAACCTCAAGGTTTTTATGCGGTTAATCTTCACAATTTTTCTTTAACAATATTTTAATAAGTATTTTTTGGTGTTTCGAATAATACTAAAGATGCTGTCGCTACTTTTAAATTTTTTATAAATAGTAATGGCACTTGAAAAGTATTTTTTGCTACTTGTAACCAGAAGACCCAGTATAAGGGAGCCTTTTGAGTAAATCTTTCTTTTACCTTACCTAAACAAATTATAACAACCGGAAAATAGCTTTTTTTTACCTAGCTTATCTATACTTAACCTAATAATCACTAATAAGTATTGGTAGACCTTTATTGTTATAAAGTAGTCGATTAGAATCTCTGTGGTCGAAGTAATTGGTGTTGAATTAAAAGTGCTGATGTGTTACTTCTAAGTTTGGCAAACCGCTAGCTGGTCTGCACACTAATTTATATGACCAATTGCTTTGGCCTATACTAAAATTTGAAGTGGGCACCTACTGCACTAGATTTGCAGTAAATCTTACAAACTGCAGTCAATTTTCAATGAGTACAATCGACTAACTTGAAGTATAGTTGACTTAACTACAATGTAATCAAATGCTATTACAATAAATACGTTAAATATATTGCAACCTTTAAGGGTAAAAAAGTTGATGAAAATGAAAAGAAGCATAAGGTTATTAGTTGATATAAATATATTAACCTAAATTTGAAAACGACGTAATAAATAATTGATTACGATTTTTCATACCGCCTAATAGGTAAAAAACTTTATCATCGTTATAAAGATAATGATCCTAGATTTACGAAATTATTTACCATTTACGATCGTTATAAGAAGCAAGTATTTGAAGGTATTATACCAGATACTAAGATAATACGATAATTAATAGAATGTTATTCGCAATACGTCGTGTTACAAAAACATACTAATACTATTATGAAACTTGACTATATATATACTGGTAAAATAAAAGTTGAATTCAACCTTAGAAAAACCTCCTTTTTCTGGGATCGAATACTATCATTAAAATCATTGATCCTATTATCATCCACATTTTAAAATCCCTTATCATCTTCCTCTTCTATCTTACAGATATGAAAAATCTCAACGTTAACTTCGATATTCAAATTCACGAATTGGTTAAGATTGACAGCCGTTAAAGTTTCCCACTTAATTTAAAATAGAAACATTTTAGTTTCCACATTTCAAGGCTCAAGACGGTGGTTTGAAATCCAATGAAGTTAGAACTTCGATAATTGAATCGACGGTTAAACCATCAGGCAATTAACAAACTATATGAATTTTCTAATGAGACCGAATATAAGGATGTAGACCTACTACTGCTAAAGGAAATTGAATGGTTTTGCTACTACTGCCAAACATATTTTCAAACCCCCCTAAAGTTTAAATTCACATTAAAAAAGATTAAAACTTCAACTTTAAAGTCTTGACGTGTTTTAATTTGACGGAAAGCCAGTAACTTATGTTATCAACTTTACCACAAAGTTTTATGACGTTAAATTACTTAAATCTATTAGGGTAAAAAAGATATAAAACACATTACATAGTTTGTAAATTAACGCGTACCTAAAACCTCCAAACGTACTTATTTACGATACCAGTATCAACTTTACTACGATAAAATTTCAAGCTAATATCAAGTCAATAGGGATTTAGTGTAAACAGATTTATATTAAGGCTTCTTAAGGCATTAATAAAGTATTAAAAACTTATATACTCCTACGAAAAACCTATGATATTCTTATCCTGTAGATTAGCAGTTTTAGTGACCAAGAGGCACGATTACCAATAACTGTAAAATGCCTTCATAATACTATTGAACCCAACGGTTTTATACCAACTTTTCTGGTATTTGAAGCTTACCCACGTATAAAGATAAGATAGCTACCATTTTTAAAAACTTAAAAACAGGTTATTATATATATTAAAACTTTAAAGAAACTGCAAAAAGAATAAGCACGCCACCGAATCAATAATACTATTAACATCAGAAATGGATTATCGATAATAAAGATGTTATCCTTAATTTTTCGAAGTAAAATCCTTATATAACGAAACTTAAACAAATAGCATAAACACTATAAGATATCAATTATTGTTAACCCAAATGAGTTAGTGAAAAATGCTAACAATCGAATCATTTTTTGTATCTTATACGTTGAATAATATAAAAATAATTTGAAATCTTATTAGAATCCTTGAACCAAAAATATTTAAACCAAACTGATTAACTAACACAATCCTTTCAATCGATTTTTCACAAGCCTATAAAACTTGGACAGAATAGAAGACCGCCTAAAAGGAGTATACATACTAAATAATAGAACGATGATAAGAACTAAAAACCTGGAAGGGTATACATAATAGCATATATATCTTACAAGTGAAAATCCGATATAAACCTCGCCTTCAAGTTACAAGTTAAAGGTATTATTAATAAATTCGGCAAATCATTGAAGAAAAATGACTGAATTAAAATTAATAGCTTTTTTGTACGATGAATTATTTAACTTATATCGTTGGCGAAATTTAAAACATAAAACGTTTCGATTTTTAAGCCAAGAATAATTGATGAGGTTAAAGGCAAAGATACGACCCGGCCGTACAAAAAGTTGTGGCTAATCGTTCAACAATATGGTTATCAAGTTGAAAATTGAATATTTACATAATAGTTGATAATTCAGAAGATTAGCCAGCATTGAATTATTGCAATTGCTACAAATTTAACTGTTAATACAAATAGTAAGCTCAACCTTAATAAACGTAATATTACGTAAACGTATATATAATCTGTTATAAATCTTCAACGATTTATGCTATGAAAACTGTTAAAATAATCAATGAATGAATTTCCGGCTAATATGGTAATACGATACATTACACCTTTATATGGATTAGCTGAAACAAATATCTATTTGTTTTTAATATATGAAACGCATTTCAGAAATGACTTAGGTACAAAAAAATTTAACTTTAAGTCTGTATTTGTCAATTATGTAGGACGAACAATTTTTTATTGTTAACATATAAATTAACAAAGTTTGTTTTCCGGAAATACTATGTTTATAACAGCGAAATGATATATTATCAAGAAACCAGGCCTTTGAAACTAAAAGTAGATTAAAACGTTGGTTGAAAGCATAAAATTAAATTTTAACGAATCTTTAATGTACATCCATAATATCAATGATATCCGTAATATATACCTTAACATACATAAAGAAAATCACAAATTTAACAATGATTAACAAAACTTACGAGGTAAAATCATAATGATATATGAAGTAAAAGGCTTATACGGCTTATATCATCACGTTAAACTAACCGGAGGCATCGTACGACTTGTTAATTATGGTATAAAGCTAAAACCAACAAGATAAAAACTATAACAAATTTAATAAAGAACGATTTAATAACAAATAGATTTTTTTTAAAAAGGTATTAATGTTCTACCAGTAAATTTAACAACAACAAAGTTAATGATTTTTACAGATAGCTTTTTTTACAAATAATATTATCCTTGCATCGTAAATTGAATTTCTAGTAATGTTTGTTCATGGGGAAAGATCTGATAGAAACTTTATCATCATCGGTAACTTGGTATATTAGATATCCGTTTAATATAAACGCATAACTCGAAACTTGCTAGTTTTCAAGATTTATAATATAATGGTAAGTTTTGACATCGGTTAAGTGACAAACGGAACGTCAAAAATTATTACCAAGTAGTTGGAACTGCCTTCTATACCTATAATTATATGTACAGACTCACAAAGCTTCCACAAATACCTGCTAAAATTAAACATAAACAATTAAAAACGTCTGATAATAAGCGTAATAATTTGAAGGAAGGCATATAAATCTTATAAAATCTATGAGTTCCGGTAAATTATATGACAAGAATAGCCTTATTAAGTTTATCACTGAAACCAAGCCTATTAACACCCTAAAAAGGTTCGTGAACAATAATAAACTAACCGTACGAATCAAAGGTTACGAGGAATGTTCGATATGTAACATGAAGGAACAAGGATACTCTGGCACATTCAAAGACTATAGGGTAATGGTGGCAGCCATAGCGTATAAAAAAATATACTCGGACCTAATGAAAAAGAGTATGCAATGAATGGCGTACAAGTTTGTAATTTACAAAAATCTGTAACTAAAAACTTGTATAGGAGAGTTAAGAAATTAGGGACTCACGATTATAAGTCAAAAAAGCTATAATTAATGCTAGTTTCAGTGTAAATAAACTAGAATTAAGAGAGGTGTAACATATATATTGTAAAAAGTAATTCGGTGTTTTCCGCAAGTAAATGATTAGTTACATTGAGGCGCGTAGATACAAAACAAAAAGCTGACAGTATTGTAACATTCAATTGTGGTAGAGTTAAGTCAACTATATTTATAGTCAATTGATTGTAATAACTGCGAATTAACAATAGTTCATAGAATGAATATTCAAACTGAAAGTTAAGTGAAGTAGGTACTTATCTTAATGTGGGGCACGGGTCAAAACAATTGGCTATGCAAATTAACGTGCAAACCAGCCAATAGTCTACCAAACTTAGAAGTAACACATCACTACTTTTAAAAAAACACTAGTTACTTCGAGAAGAGATTCAAATCGACTACATTGTAACGATAAAGACCTACTAACATTAATCCTTATTTAATATTTTAATCGACTTATACTTTTTAAGGTCTAACTTTTTCATAACACAGTATTCCATCGCCATAAACTCAACATTGTCAAAAAAGTATATCGTTAACTTACATATTAGTAATTCCGAATTTTTTATTTTGCGTAATTAATCAATACAGGTCAAACTTTCATATTCTTATACCTAACATATTTAAAAAATGATTTTAATGCGTTAAAACCCAATAAATCTCAATTTCGACTAATTTGTAAAGATGTTCAACGTATTATATTACATTTTTGGTAGAAAAACTATACCTCATTTCCTTTAGTAATTCTAATAGTAATATCCATCAAAATTTAGTGGTGGATTACATGTACATTAACGTAATATTACGGCTATTAAAGGTAAATACACCGTTTAAACTAGTAGTAAAACTAACAATAATTATAATAATTACAAACTCATTAATACTTTAGATTATAAACGCTTAAATAGTGATTTAATCTTCACTTTCGTTACTATATCTTTGAACGATTAATTTTATGTTCTTATATAAAGGGTCTATTATTTTGTGCCCATCTCTATAAACTACTTGTAACTTGAATATAGTCACTTTTTACCATTTAAACTTCGTTAACGGTATGATTTAAATAACGGTGCGTTGAAGAAAGAAATCTATTTTAATTTGGTTGCTTTTTTGAAAGGTTGTCCAAGTATATTAATAACACTTTCAATTTGTAACTTAAAGTTATAGTCTCTATTAAACCTTACCTTATAAAATACACATACTGTTGTATATACCTTATCAAGCTTATAATCCTCGTTGCCGTCTTTCTTTTCGACATATATTATTCTCTTAATTAGTCTTTTACATCGTTGACATTCCATCGATTTGTTAATAATCGGTTTGAAGGGGTTATACTAGCTGATCTTCTCTGCTCGAAAGTTTTCGACTTAAAAATTTGTATCGAATTTAAAGGGGTTTTAATACGGTTCAACCTAAGAAATATAAAAAGTAACGGGACTTTTAACCGGTTTAACCACTAAGTTTCAGTTAACAATACTTAATATTTTATAAGATTCATCCTACTTGCCTAGATTTTTTATATGGAAACCTTACTTTTAAAAGGAAGAAATAACAAGTTTATTATCGATAATCCGTTTCTAATATTAAGGGCATCGTTAATTTGCGGCGTGCGATTTCTTACTTAATCTATTTAAGGATATACTATATCTCATAGCCTTCTTTTAAGTCTTAATGATAGTGGTAACGTGGTAGTTATATGTAGGTAGGCTTCAAATACCAACAAAGTTAGAATAAGACCGTTAAGAATAAAAATGTCGTTGAAACCTTTTTCTACCATTTGTAACTATATTCCTAAACTTATAAAACTACTAATTTATGAGGTAAAAATATCGTAAGCATTTCGCAAAATTTTGTGAACTCTCTTGAATTTACTAATATCATTATAGAATTAAACAGATATTTATTTATGTTAAATTCCTTTAGATCTAACATGATCTTAAAACCTTGTTGTTATAAAGTTAATACTTATATGGTCAACAAGTATGTTTATGAATCATAGGTATATATTAATTCATAAAGTACGCAATCCATTCTCTTTTTTTGTTTGCCGTAATAGTTTCAAAGAACTTGGCAACGTGAAACGAAGTAGCTGAATGAATAGAGTAAAATATAAAGTTTCTGTCTAAATAAAACACGTTGACAAAAATTTCGAATTTAAAACATTGATCTTTTTTCAAAATAAATTTTAACTTTAGGGGGGGTTGGGAATATATTTGGTAGTGATAAAAAAAACCGTTCAATTTCGTTCAAAGCTGGTAAAAATACATCTTTATAACCAATTACATTAATAACTTTTTATAACTTATTAGTTTCCGTATGATGAAAACGACAAAATCATCAACAAAAATTTAACTTTATTATATTCAATATCATTCCATTTAACTCTTTAAATCAGAACTAAAAATATCTTTTTTACAAATTAAATTAAAACCTTTAACTGTTGAAATAATATTTAATGCTATTTTCAGCAGGTTAATTTCAGTACAGTAAGTCAAGTTTACTATAATTAAAGTTAACTATACTGACTGTAAGTGAAGTACCTGATTTAGAATAGGGTACAGGTTAAGTGATTGATTATAAAAATTACTGCGAAAACCGGCTAGCGGTCTGCTAAACCTAGAATAATACAATTACTACTTGACCAGTGAAATACTACTGTTACTTCGACCAATCGAATCGACAACGTTGCAACGTTTCAAGACCTATTATAGGGAAAGACCTACCAACATGAACCATATTTGCACAATTTTTCAATCTAAATATCGAAGTTAACTTAGAGGTTTCTCATATATTCAGTGCAAAAGCAAAAGGGGGTTAAGGATTACAAAGTGTAAAAAAACATCCGCCCAACAACTATTATTATAGTCATCGACCCCAGTAAAAAGAATTCTTTTCCAGATCCTAAGCCAACTTTAGCTCTATCTTTATCCATATTATTAAATTCCGTAACAATATCAATATCCCTTATTAATACGACGTATTACGAATAACCTGCTATTAAATATCGTATTATCCCATTATTTGGTATCATACTTTAAAAACTTGCTTCATATAACTATCGCAAATAATAAACAAGTATATTAATCTAGGATCTTTATCATCATAACGATGATAGGGGTCTTTATATATTAGACAGTATAAAAAGACGTAATCGGCTAGTTAATATATTACTTCCAAGCCAATATCGGAATTTTCATACCAAATGATAGCCTCAAGTTTTTCTTTATCTTAATCCTTCATACCTTCAAAATATTCAACGCGTTTAATGTATTCCAAATCAGAGTTTACAGGGTATTATATAGCCTGCGGAGTACATTTGTTATTTCTATGCGTTTAATTTACGTTTTTTATATGTGCTACTTTTCTTCATTTTTACTTAATGGGACCCTTTTTCTTAAATGCCCACTCAATCTCATCTTTGATGCAAGCATACGCCGGGCTGAGAATGAGATGGCCGCGTTTCATGGTCTGATCAGAGCTACAGTTTACACGCTTACGGGTTTCTGAACTGTGGGGCACCCTAAGATCTTGATTAGAGGGATGGCACGAAGTTATAGAGGCTCCTCCAGACCCCTATGGATCCGGGTTACAATCCCTTCCACCGGTATCTACAGGATTATTTCATAGCAGCTAGTAGGATACTTCACAAATAGTACTACCTGGTAATAGGAATTGAAAAAAAAGGGGGTATTAAGTGTAATATATCACCTATTTTGATTCGTGTTAGATAATAATGGAACGTATTAACCAACAATTTCGTTTACCGCAAATCCAATACCTTTTAGTATTTTAAAAAAATTACGTAACTATCTTAAAAACTTTAAAAAAGAATATCTTTCTCCTTAAGGGCCTAAGTATTTAGTCTTCCAAGTTAAGATCTTTAATTAACACTATTACCTAAACCTGCCGTATTTGTGGTAAATGTAATACTTATAAACGAGGTTTTTATTGTTGTCTTTAAAGTTGTAAGCTTACGGGTACCTATCAGTTGAATCCGGTACCCGTGTTATTATAGTTGTAAACAAGGATTAAAACTAGCTAAAAAAGCCTTCACAAATGACATTAAGGTACTATAAGACGTTTTTAAACTTTTTATTATCAGTAATAACTTAGTGAACTCGCTAATATTATATATATTCGCTAACAACCCCATTTTTCATAGCTTTCCAACAAAAAATTAGCTGATTAAACATCTGATTCAAAAGGTCTATTGTACTTTCCAACTATCTATTATCATCTAATATGTAATACCACTAAATAATATTCCAATATGTTGGAATAATAGTAATTGCAGTGCAGCATATCAACTGTACTTAAAGTTAAGTTGACTATACTAACTGCAAATTGAGTTCATTTTTTTGTGTGGGCTTACTGTATTATCTGTAAGTCAAGTAAAGTATGCACCTACTTCACACTAGGGTACAGAATAAGCAATTAGCTATGAAAATTACTGTGCAGACTGGCCAGCGGTTTACCCAACCTAAAACAATATATTTATCACTTGATCACGTAATAATACTATTACTTTGACTAATCGAATCGACAACATTACAACGTTCAAAGCTCTATCAACATTGATTGGTGTTTATTAGGTTAAGCATAAATAAGTTAAATGAAAGAAAAGGCTACTTTCTGGTTACTTTTTATAAAATACCAAGGTAAAGGAACTATTTTTGCGAAATGTATCTGCTGCTACATCGGATTTTACGGCAGTAAGTAAAAAAAAAAAAAAAACCTTTAAGTTGCGTTGGTTTTTACGGAAGCTTAAAGGTAGTGATGGTATAGCTATTGAAAACACTAAGAAATATTTACCAAAGATCATGTTTAAAGATGTTAAGATTAATTATAAGAAGTGTTTAAGTTTGGCAAGTTCACCAACAGCTAAATTAGTATTACTACGGGTGTTATTACTATAAAAACGACTAAGTCTTACAAGCTATAATAAATAACCTTCAACCTTTACCAAAAATAACAAACGACCTTTGATCTTACCCTTTATACCAAGTTTTTGCTCCTATTTTACCTTTTTTCTTTTCCCATATACCAATTTAATCGTTGAAATCGTTAATTTAAGCGAAAAACCCTTACTAGCGTTAAGAAAGCTACATCGCGCGTCCTAACGTTGAATTGCCATGTTTCCATGCGATTATACGCCAAAATATCACGCCCTACATTCCTAAATCTCCAATTCCCTCGTTTGCCAAGCCTCATATGAACTGAAACGTCAATATTGCACCGAATTAAAAATATAAAAAGGCAGTTAAAGCCTTCGAAACTGTCTTTACTAAATATTATGACGAATAAATCTGAATTGCAAATGTTAACGAGACTTCAATTAAAGCTTATCTGATTAATTACGTTGGCTAATATATCTTTGACATAGACTTCGGTAACGATTATGGCTGTAACTCCCACGCCTTCTAAGATTTCCATAAGTTATTTAATTATTATACTTTTAATATATGAAAGATAATCCAACGTACAGTTAAGGTTAAGTTCAAGAAGAAGGTTCCCCGCCCTAATATCTATATTTTAGGAAAAACCTTTATAGGATTAGCCGAAACCTTTTTTTAAATTAGCGCAACAAAAAGAACTCTTTTAAAATCCTAATACTTAAGACCTTTCAGGGAAAATTGAAGGAATTAAAGACCTTTAATGCCTTTATATACATTTCAGAGAACCTTCCCTTTATCTTTGAGTAAATTAATTATTTTTACACGTTAATAATAAGGAACCTATCAATTTATTCGGTAACTTGGAACCTTTACGTAATAGCGCGAAGTATTTATTTAGCGGTGGTAGAGTGTACGAAATAGTAGTTGTTAACATGGGAAAAGGCATTAATGTCGGACCCCTCCACCGGTTAATTAAATAAAATCGTCCAATTTTTAGAATCTTTAAGCTTTTATTACCTTTTTACCTTTTAACCTAAATTATTAAGCCAATTAAAAACATTTTTACGGTAGGTATATCCATATGCGCGAGCCCACTATAGGTCCTATTACTGAAATTTATCACTTGGGCTAGGCGACTAGTAATTACCTCTAATATCGTAGTTGAGAGGTTTCAAGACTTAAATCGTTAATAAATACTAATAAAGATTGGAATTACTACCGCGATTTTCCTCTAAAAGCTATTAAGATAGTTAACATTAACTACAAACTTTTTTCGGACTTTACCAAAATTTTGAATAATGTTGAAAAGTATAACGAGAAGCCTTACAACCTTTTTTTATACGAATATAATACCTTTTTTAAACATTTGTAAGTAAATAAAGTATTCCTCCTTTGGTTTATAATTATTATTTCCCGAAATTCTTATAAAGTATGTCAAGGATTATTACTTAGCCTTCCTAAATTGAGTAACCACCTTTCGTGATATTTACAACAGTATAAAGAGTCACTTTGAGAATAATATCCACCTTACGTAATACCGAATGGATTAGGTTACTACGAGATAAACCACAATAATAGTGAAGAAAAAATATGATGAAATACCAATAAATATACTAAACCAGATACTTAATAAGTTTATATTATATTAGCAAGTTATATAGAAGGTTAACACTAGCGAAGCTATACTTTGATAATAGATACAGGCAGCCTTTACGAGCGTTAACGAGTTTAAATACCACTTATGAAGGTTTTTTGAGCTCATTATTCTTTTCGTTTACAATTGTAATAATATGTATGCTAAACTCACTTGATATATACCCTTAAGCTAACGACTTCCGTAACTTGAATTAAGAAGACCGTATGATAATTAATTGCGTCGATCATAAATACAGCTATAGACGCTCCCAGTGTTTAAAGTCTAGTTAAACAGCCGTAAATTAGAGGTAACAGCTATATTAACGCTAATAAAGGTAAAGTTTGAACGGACCTATTAACCGTAACAATTATCGTTGTAATAGTGGTGAAAGATGTTAAATCTGTGGTAAACCCGGTCATGAATGAATTCGCCACTTTCCTATTAAACGTAATAACAAATAGGTAATATATTAAATTTAATACCTTATTATTTTCAAGTAAAACTATTTGAATTATATCGTAAATTTTAAGGGTGAAGAAGCCTTTACCGACGACGATACCCTTAAGTAAATTAAGTGGTATAAAGATATTACTTTTTGTACGGCCTAGTAATTAGTCGACTACGAATTTTATACCGTTTAAGTGATAAAGACCTTTACCTTTATCTTAATTAAGCTTACAACCCCTTACATATCTTTAACATTTGCAATCGTTATACAGATTAAATGTTTTAAGGTGGTATACTAGATACAGGGGAAATAAGGTACTTAATAGAATCCTATTCACAAAATCTGATATTGCGGAGGTAAATCACCACGGATACCGATATTAATCGCTACGATGCTAGCAAAGCCAAAGTTAGATTTAACCTAAACGAGCAATTATTATCATTAGGGATAACAGTAGTTTAGATTATTGTTAAATCAAATACATTCCATATCTTTAAGTCCCTTACCCATTTTATCCTTTACTTGAGGGAAAATCTTTAGCATAAATTTTGATGTTAATACCAATAAGCTGATTAAAAACGGCTAGAGTTTTTCTTTTGAATTTAAATATGCGTACCTATAATTTTATTTTTGGAGCTTAAAAGTAACGGTATTAAACATATCGAAGTTGTAAATACGTTAATTATATTGAAGTTTCCATTATTCAGCTATTAATAAGTTCTATAAAGTCTTAAAGTCCGTAAGGCATACAATTATGGAATAATTTACTTTGAAAGCTATCGAAAAACTTTATTATTATTTCCAAATGTATACCCAGATCACCTGAATATTGATATTCAAGTTAAAAAATAAGAATGACTTAAATTATGAGGTCTTTATTAATGTATTTTACTTGAATATAAAACCTGTTTTTTATGTTATAAACTTCGTATCTTATTTATAGAGTAAAGTTTTTAAAGTCTTTATTAATAAAAGATACGTGGGAAAAGTTAGGAATTCTATGAATTGAGACGTATTGAGATCTATCTAACATTATCGTTATCGATACTAATATGAACTTTAACACAATATAATTTTAAAAAGATACTGAAATGATAGGAATTTAATGTAAATAAGTACCTATGGAGGCCTACTAAAGTATTGTGAAGGTTAAAAGAGCATACGAACTATTTTGCCGAGCGTATAATATCCTTACACTGGAAATTAAAAGCTTTACGGATTTAGAAATACGCCTTTAGATGGCGGTAAAAAGCCTGAAAGATACTGTAGCATTTAACGGATTGATATCAACTCTGCTGGTCTTTGAAGCGTATCTATGCCTAACGAGTGAATCTCCGTTATCAGTAAGCACTTAAAAAAGTTATAACTTATATTAAAGTATTAAAGGAATTACGAAAAGAAATTGGCATAGCGTTTGGTTAACAACACCCTTAATACTAGAAAAAGCCCTATGATTATCGACGTATTTAATTTACTCTTATAAAGGAAGGTTTTCGTGTAACAAAAGCCGGGTAAATAAGAGGGCCTATATAAAACCTTAAGTATCGCCAACTCTAAAGCAGTTGTTAAAATTGCTAATGGCACTGTAACGTTTCGTACCACCTAGGTTAAACTGTCGGTAAAGTCTTTGCCTATTCATGTGAACGTAAAAGAGTAGAATAGTAATCGTAAAGATTGATAGTGTATATTGAAGAAGTAAGATTCAATGAAGGAAGAAGAGTTATCTAGAGAGTGCACGACACAGTTGAGAGGTTATAACCTCTCATCCAGGCAGTGGAACTCTACCATACACTCTGCTAATCTTTCTTCTAGGCAATAATACGCTATAATACACTCTGTAAATGCTACTTCTAAACAGTGGCACGTTATCTTATACTTTGAAATAATACACCTTATAAAGTAACAAGTTACTGTATACTTTTGCAAAAGTATAATCTATAGCGTGACCGCTAAATACCTATAAGGATATGGTGTAATATCTATAGAAGCAATCTTTTGTTTCCATGCGAACCGTATCCGTCATTTAGTAATGATATTGTAATTTATAGTATAATCCCTATTTGTGGTTAAGTTATAATACTTTGGCCATAACGTATTTTGTATCCATAATTTAATAATAACAGTTTATTTGGCATATAAATTATAAAGGTTTAGATGAAAATTTCCTACTACGGTACTAATTATAGTAAAGCTCTAATTATTTTAGGCAATTAGTGGTTACATAGTTATCGATTCTTATAAGGGTGTAATTACGAAGGTGATATATAAGTATGATTACGTAGATATTATAATAGTATAATTGCATAAAGATAATTGCGATATCACATATTTTGGGGCTAATATAAAAAGATACATCGTTATCGGTTTTAGTAAACACTTTTTTCGTTTCCCCTTTCAAAACGCGCGCCCTTCACCAACGCAAGCCCTAATTAATTAATTAACGTATATAAACCCAATTTACTATATTAACTATTCATTTTAAACCGCTTTTATAGGTAAGTAACTTAACCGACTCTATATACTAATTTTATCCGTTAATAGATATTGAGTAAAAACAGGGGTTTTTTTTAGCTTTATTTGATGCGGAGGCGTAAACGCGAATAGGCTGCCGCTGCTGCCGTTCGCCACGCCATCACTACTCTTACTCCTAACCCTACCTTATCGGATAACACGCTATTAATCCCGGATTTTTTTTTCGCTGCATCCCTTGCCGCCGCTGCTAACTACGCCGCCAACCTATTTACTTTTTTCTCCCCCTCCCATGCCCCTATTATCCCCTAAGATGAGGAGCGGGGTGCTTTTAAGATTATAAACCTTACCCTTTCCCTATGGGTAAAAACCCTATAACCTGTAGGGGCTACCCCCCTCCGTCGTTGTAAGTGTAACTTGATGAAGCTATATCGCGGTTCGTATAACTAATTCTCTCCGTACCTTATATTGTATTAATATCTTATAAAAGAAGTAGTAAAGGCCGAAATGATACGTTGCTTTGGATTACGGCTTATTAGGGTACGTTGCGGGGCCTTTTTAATGCATAAAGTGTTAGAGCAGTTTATTTAGATCTGTAACTTCAGATCGCTAATAAATACGCCTTATATGCCGTATATTGCATCTGAAGTCTTAAGAAAATTTATTAGCGTTTATTATTAAAAAAGGGGTTGTTCGGTCCATTACCACTATTACGAGTGGATCAAAAGCGGATAAGCTCCTATTTCAGTGGTTTTAGGGCCGTAGGCCGAGGAATTGCTATGCGCACACCGTTTCAACGGTAAATTTACTTGAAACTTATCATTTTCATCGCGAATATAAATCTTTCAATTATACAAATAAACCATTCAAAGGGTTTCTAAAAACAACTACGTTTGAAAATAACTAAAATAAGCCTATGCTAATTATTAGTAGGCGTTAACCAACGGATTAAGGAAACGACAGCCGCTATTTTCGCGTAAAAGCTGGATTTGCGTATATATTACATGGGTGAATTAGATGCCGTTAATACGCTTTGCCATAAAAATGGTAAAAACACCCTTATACCTTTGCTTAAAAGCATACGACCTAAGGCGCGGGGCTTCTCCTCCGGCGGCGTTTATAGCGGCGTTGATAGAGGTGATGGCTGTGGCCTCTATAGCGAGAGAGAGGATGGTAAAGAGGATGGTGAAGATGCAACGCCGTACTTTTCCACCCCATTTAGCAGCGATTGGCTGTTCATTTCTGCGTAGGTTGAAGCTCCTAGCCATGGTACAGTTCGTTACATAATAATGCAATTGCTTTTTAACGAATATTCATGATATAAGTAACGAATAACAGTGAAAAATGTATTTAGTGAAACCATAACTCGTAAAATAAAAAGTGATAATATGTTGGAAATGTTACTAATAGTAGATTTAAATATAAAAATATCTGTAAAAGCGATTAGAATAAAAGACTTATATTGTGATAAAACGTAAAGCAAGGTGTAAATAGCGGATTAAAACCGCAATTGAATGTTAAGAACAATGTAAATATTTCAAATAAAAGGGGAAAATCAAATATAAAGCGTTAAATGTTTAATCTGAGTAAGGTTATAAAACTTTTTTTAACAATTCTAACGAAAAAAGTATTTGTTGATACGAGCGCTTTTAAAGCCCCATTCGGGACGCCCTTAGTTATTACATTTATAGGGTTTAACTTTCTATCGATTTATTTTATTTCCTTAATTTCGTGGCGCTTATACGATTCGCGTAAAACTATAATATCGATTATAAAGCGTTTTTTGTTCGTAATATCAAGTTTGACAAGGTATTTGTAAAGGAAGAAAAAGTTAGTATAAACGATTGAAAAAGAGGTTTGAAATTAAAGTTTTAAACGATTATTTGGACTGTTATTGTTATTGTGATTTTATAGTTGAAGCTTTTGATTATACCATAAATATTTGAAGCTAGGATGCTACATGTAACCTATTTACATTTAGTCGAGTTTCAAAAAATGATTTTTCTTCGAAACTTAAATCTATTTCGGGAAGTTGTTTCGTTATCAAAAACAAAAACGAATTCTATTTACGAGTTATAGTTGGTATTATTAGCGAAGTAACTATTCATAAAAATAAAAAAACTTTACTATCCGTATATTGAGCGATACAAATTGTAAATCTCGCTTCAAATTGTGCATTTATCTCATAAGGCGTTAGTTTAATACTTTATACACGTTATCCAAAGGGTCAGTATAACATTACATAGCGATCAAAAGATTAAATATAGTTTTTGGCTATATAACTAATGTAACTTAAGCGCTACGTACGTATTAAAACCTGTATTCTTTGGCTCGTTTTACGTTATCCAGGTTAAAAAGGGTAATTTTATCTAATTACCACATTTACGTAAGTTTGAAAATGCCGTTCCGAAAAGTAATTGTTTTGCCTTTGAAGTAAATTATACGGTCCTACATTTAGTACGTCTTAGGTTTTGTTTTTAGGCCGGCCTTTAAAGTATTCCTTTTTTTTTTTAGTTACGAAAAACGAAGTGTTACAAATTGTTAGCGTATTATCCGTTTATATACTTATAATGGTAAAGCCTCTAAAACGTATTATTAAAATTAGTAGGTACGGGTTGAAGGTCGAGTAAGCTATTTCAAGGGGTTTTTATAGTACCTTTAATAGGTATTATACCAGTATATACTAACTTTAATAAATCTGTAAAGCGATTTTATAATACGTAAAATTGTTTTGGGTAAATGATGTTTCCGGAGCTTTGTAGAATCATAGGCTTAGATACGGCATTTAAATAGATTTTACTACTATATATAAGTCTATACAATAGGAAAAAGCTTAATATAAAGGCTGTAAAGCGTGCATAAAGAGGTGGTGAATGCCAAAATGAAACAATGACTTACAATTTTTAAAGTAGAAAATTAGATTATAATATTTTTTTACCAGCATTATTGTATCCTTCAATACTCAGGCGGCTTTTTATAGGGTTTGTCGGCCTTATGTTTCAATTCATTAACTAAGCATATAGGAAAGTTTTTATAAGTGTTGTAAATCGTTATTTTTCTTCAAAGTGAAAGACAATTCATTCGATTAAATTTGTGATTTGCGTCTGGGTAAACTACTTAAACAAAATACTTAAAGTATTAATAATACCTTGTTAACGAATCTTTAAAATTATTTTACCGGACGTTGTTTACTTTTACGTAATAAAGAAAATTCGTGAAAAAGGCGTAAAAACGTTTTTTTTTATTTTTGAAATTAAGTTGGCGCTCTCGGTGGAGCGGTACTAGTTTAGTCTATATAAACGGACTGGTTTCGTGTAAAGGTAAAGGTTTGGATATGGTACCCGGAAGGTATATTGTATTTGGGGGCAGCTTGAATTCGTTATCTTAAAAGTAGTTTCGTTGGTACTATTAGCTAAATTACAGCTTCGGTTTGCTTTTGTTGGCCTCTTCCCTTTTATATTACCATACCATTACTTAGAAGAATCAACTCGTATTGTATAGGAAATTTATTAGTATATAGTAGCCTTTAGATCCGTCAATCTTTTAAGGCCTAGTCTATCCGTCCTTCACTTTTTAAATTTAGACTTAAAATTATAGTATTAGGTTTAAAACGCCACTTTTACGCGGGCCGTTTCTTATGACTCATGTTCTTGAAACGTTATTTCTGGCCCGTAGGAAACTTAGTATTACTATAGCTTTTACCACAGTATTTGAGTTTTGTATTGTAACTAGTGAAGATGCTAAATGTATATGAATTTTAGAGTAAATACCGAAAATAGGGGGTGTAAAAATAAGTCTAATTGGGCCGAATATATTATTCATGACGTTAATTTCTATTTGTAGAATTAATTCCTTAGATTTAATATCCTTTTATTCCTTAGATAATATCATATACGCTTTTTTAATCAATGAATAATAATGTTTAATCTTTTTAATACTTTATATTGTTTTACCGATATCTATTTACATTTGACACCACTAATTCAAACTATAGTTCGATTTTTAATCGAGTTGAAGGCCGTGTTTACGTCGTCGATAATCCAATCTAGGGGTCCTTAATAAAATTTGAACTAGTAATTAATTAAATTATTCTAACAATACATAACAAAAGTGATTCGCATAAATTTTGCGCTTTTAAATAATGTTGCTACATCGACGACGTATGGTATTAATTAGCCGTTAAAGTATATTATATTCACAATTACATACTACCTAAACTTTAAATCGTTTTAAAGGTGGAATATAAACCTCCATAAGGCTTTAAAACATAATTAGCACCTATAGCAAAACATTTCAATAATCTTTAACACTTCTTTCCTATATTAATATAGCTTACAATGTGGAAAAGTTGTAAAAGGCGTTTTGTAACTAGGTAGCCAAACCGGCGGTATAATATTTATAGTTCCGGTTACGTTAGATAAACATCTTTAATTATACGTGTTTTGGGAAAAAAACTATAGGTAAACGAATTCGAGGAGAAGCGGTACGAATACGTTATTCGAAGCGCGGATAAATTGGTTAGTCGTATTTTGGACTTCAACTCCGGGTTCATTTATACTCGTTAACGATAATAGATTTTTTTTTTAAAGTTTATTACATAAAACTCCACCTGTTCGCATCGTGTATTTACAGCGATTATGCCAAATAACGATGTTTTACATTTACAGAATGAAACTTCCTTATAGTTTCATATTTAGTCGAATTAAAATTTCGGAAATTTTGCTGCGAACGCATCAAATTATCGATTTCCGAAGGTTAAGATTTCGATTATACCGGCATTTGGAATTATACCCTTAAACCGGTTTTCGTATCTATTAAAAAGTGTGAATTAAGATGTTATATAAACGGTTAATACATTATTTTCGCGCTTTAGACCTGCATTATATATAAAAAACACATTCTACAGACCTGTAAAAATTTCCTGGTTATTTTCCTTATCTCATGACATAAAACAAGTAGTATCCTCTTTAAAATACCATTATTCAAATGTATACTCGTAGAGGTAAACGTTAAATTTATATTTTACGTCTTTGGAATCGGCTAAATATATTGCCAAATTAGCTTCCGTTTTATTCTTAAGTAGGTAATCGGCTTGAAATTGGTGTTCAATCTGAATTTACCTATAAACTAGATAATTGGTCAACCAATAGACAACTTTATCGTATATTATATATCGTTTTTAAAAACCTATAAAGCCTTGTATACTCTTTTGTAAATATCATTATAGGCGTGGTAAGTTTCGCCTGTAATTATAGGTTCGTCTTCGATGGTAAATTTTTTATTTTCGGTTTTCGAAGCTTTATCCTCAATTTTCCTTTATTCATAGCCATACTTGGGGCGCTTATTTTGTTTTAAATATATTTCAAACCCTCGGTTTAAAATGTAGTCAATTGTTTTGGCAAGGTTTACTTTGGTAATTTAACTATTACCTTTAGTTTTTTCGGCTATAAATACTGATTCGAAGCTCGTTCATAGGTGTATAAAGGTTTAAGGTAATATTTTAAGACTCGTATAAAAAGCCTCTAAGTTTTTTGTTAACTTAAGTAACATAGGGTCGAAGTTTAGGTTTCTACGGTACGCTTTTGTAATTCTTGGATAAATAGCGTATCTCCCTTATATTACGATTTAAGGGTCTCTTAACAATTACAAAACTTGACTGATAAAGTTATAGAAACTTCCTATCAACTTTTATTAAAGCTTTCATGCTGGGTTTTTATAAATTCCCAAGTAATGTTAATTGAAATCTTATTGTACAATTTGCAATATTTTTCTGTATCAAATTGTATTTCTTAAACGTTTATAATATTTCGTAAATATGTTTACTTATATAATGTAGTATATATACTAATTTTTAATTTACCCAAATAGTATTTCAGGTAAAATTATAAAAGACTGTAACGGCTTAATATTTAGTTTTCTAAACGTATTAAGTGTTATACGTATCTCATTATCAAGGACGTCGTACGGCTCG
Source organism: Anisogramma anomala (assembly GCA_038502455.1). Lineage (NCBI taxonomy): Eukaryota > Fungi > Ascomycota > Sordariomycetes > Diaporthales > Gnomoniaceae > Anisogramma > Anisogramma anomala. The sequence goes on along the minus strand of JASMMZ010000011.1, from coordinate 8,184,287 downwards.
CCATTATAATTCTCTTCTTTATCCTATAATTTAATAAAGTTAGTAAGCTTTACCAAATTGCTTCTATTAATTGGAAATCGGTACGTTAGGAGGTTACGGAAAAGGTCGTAAATAGTAGGTATTAGTCCGTAAGGTTCGTATTGTCATTTTACGCCTCTTATCATATCTCTAGGCGGGCCGTTTCTTTTGTCCGAGTCACTTTCATTTCGATAAAGCGGGTTATTCACCATATACAGGTAGTGGTCTTATTTCTATCTTTGTTTAAAAGTGAGTTTCTATAAAGGTTTGTGTTTAATTCGAGTTGTAAATCATTTTTATAACCCTTGTCCTCTTTCATTAATTCTTCCAATTCTGTCTTCATTTTACGGCATGTATTTAGCCTTAATAAACATCTTACTCTCTGTATTTACGGGTTTTTTTTTTTGTTACTTATCCGCTTTTTTAAAAAGCCGGGTTTTACGTTTATCAAATCGGTATTACGTTACGAATTTCAAGTCCATTTCTTTATCGTTGGTCTATTTTGGCATTCAAGTAAGCCATGCCATTATTCATAATAATTTTACTGTACTCCTATTATTCTTACCATTAATATTAATAACTTTGCTCCGTAGTTATTTTCGTAGTATTTTGAAGATTGTACCGTTTATTATATGCCATATTTCTGGTATCCAGTCCGTAAAGTCCTCTTTGAAATTATTACACAAATCGTGTCCTTTAATATCTCTATTTTAATAGTTCAAAATAATATTTATAACATATATATTTTTCGTAAAAGGGGTCAAATTCTCTATAAAACCTCGATATTACTATCCAAAAAATTAAGGTTTTAGTGATTTAAATGCTTTTATGAAGCGCTATGTCTTGGAACAAATCTTTCATATATTCACTTGATTTTACTAGTTTTATTATCATTGGAGCCATGATTATTCAAGTGCGAAGTGTATTGAAGTGGTTAAAAAGCAAAATTATACGTGTACCGGAAATATTGAAGCGGTGTAAAGGTTGGTTTTACATAGTAAATGGGTCTTCAATAAGCTTCAAATATAAGACACAAAGAGGTTAGGTTTGAATAAAAACATAAAATATGTAAAATAAAAGCGAATAACATACATCAAAACGTGCAAAGTAAGACGTCTTAGTGTTTGTAAACGCCAACGGAGTTTAAATTTAATGTAAATAAGGCATAACTACAAGTAAGTTAGGTGTTTCAAATTAGTCTTTTAACACTTTGTAAGCGCTATACTAACCAAATAACTAGTAAACTTAAAAGTTGAAAGTAATAAACTGAAATAAATGTTGTAATTGTAGATGAATAGGGGAAGGAGAATAGAGAAAGGCAAACTGGGGGGAATAGGAGTAGAAAAAAGAAATATTTAATGGAGGTAGTGTATAAGGCTCGGTATACGTATTCGGCTTGCGGTGTACGTTTGGTAAACGATTCGAATATCGTATTTTAGCTGCTCTTAGTATTTATAAGCGGTCTGTGTGCTGTATCTTAACCGATTTTGGGGTTCGTAAGCGGTTTGGATATTACGTTCTAGCTGCTTTTCAAGTGTATAAGTGATTTGCATACTATATTTAAATCGGATAGGTCACAACGAAGGGTTCCGAAACTTGGTCATTTTAGTTTAAGTAACCTAATATGTAATAGAACGCTTTTCAAAAAGTGCTCAGGTACGTCTATAACTCTAAAACGGGTTAACGAATAACGTAAAGGGGCTTTCAATAAATAAGGTACTAACCGAATTAATTATATCATACTAAAGTTATCATTTTTAAAATCACTTCGAATCTTAGAGTCTTTTTACGTTTTGGGTTTCTAAGGTGTACCCGCGTATTTCCACACTCACGTATAGTTTTTATAAGTCCAAGAATAGAAATACGAATAGGTTGAGCCCTTAAAATATCCCACTATAGGTATTGAACTTAAGTTTCTCGTTTGTTTTCTAAACTATCTATGGTTGACCGAGTCGGTGGCTGATTAGTATTAGTAAGTTTTTTACCTATTGAAATAAATATAAAAGAGTAAAAAAAGGAATCGTAAAGATTGGTATTATATATTAAAGTAGTAAGATAAAATAAAGGAGAAAGAGGCATCCGAAGAGTGCACACCACAGGTAAGGGGTTGGAACGTCCTACCTAGGCAGTATCACTCTACCATACACTCTGCTAATACCCCTTCTAGGCAGTAGAACGCTATCATTCACTCTGAAAATGCCACTTCTAAGCAGTGGCACGCTATCATACACACTATAAAAATGCACCTTGTAGAGTGACATGTTATTATGCACTCTTGCAAAGGCGTAATTTGCAGCGTAACCGATTACCAAATATAAAGATATATGGTAATATCTAAATGAACTCTATATTATATCAATTGAGGATAAAGACCTTTAAGCTAAGCGAACAAATTAATACTATTTTCCTTTACCTGTTATCGATAAATTAATAAAACACTTCTGGCATAGATGGCCCCCCAGAAATGATAATATCAAAAAGGAGGAATACAAATGAGATCGCATTTAAAATATTACTTTTAAAAAGTAAATAAAAAAAACGGATAAAGAAAACTTGGTATTAAAACACTGAATATAATGTATTATTAAAAACCTCGACAAACTTTATAAAGAAAGTAAAAAAGTCGAGATTAACGGCTTCTTAATTGGAAAAGTTGTACAATTGGTATTTAAAATCGACTTTAACTTCTAAAATCCAAATATTACAATTTTTAGTTCGAGAATTATATACGAGGTTAAAGTTAAAACTACGGGAAAGCTGTACGAAAACTCATGCCTAATTACTTAGGAATATAGTAATAAAAGTAAAGATTGGATTTTTAGGTAGTCAATAACGATTGAAAAAACTAGCTAGCATTTAAGGATCGTTTTAATAGTAATATGTTTAATTAAAATTGAAGGTAAGTTTACATTCAATAGCTGAAAGATAACGTAAGTATATAAGTAATGAGTAATCTACTTATAATAGATCGCTTTATTAGAATTATTACAGTAACTACGTATTATTTACCTTCCAGAGACGGTAATACGACATATTAAGTTATTATACGAATTGGTCTAAATAGTCATTAATTAGGTTTTTAATTTATCAATTGTACTTTAAGTTACGATTAGATATGAAATCTTTACTATACTACCTGTAATTACTAGTAACGTAAAAAAAGTATTTCGGCTTAGTTGGTATAAAAATTAACGATACTGTTATTAGGGCTTTAGATGTTGCAACGTTGTCAATTCTATTGGTAGAAGTAACAGTAGTATTACAGTAGTCAGATATTAGATGTATTTTTTTAGGTTTGGCAGACCGATAGCCGGTTTGCATAGTAATTTGTATAACCAATTGCTTGGTACGTACCTTCGTATTAAGTGTGGCATACTGTACTCGACTTACAACCAATATAGTAAGCTCATACAAAATCATACCCTTAACTTGAAGTTAGTATAGTCAACTTTAATATATGTAAAGTTAATCTATTGCATCACAGGTAGTATTATTCCAATACTGACAGCTTTTTAGTTTGTACACGTACGTTAGTATCGTTAACTAATTTTTTGCGGTAAGTGTTAAATTGTGACCTCATTAATTTGGTAAACCTCTATTAATTTTAATTACTCTTCGTATTAAGATACACCTATTGAAATAAAAATTGACCTTAATTTCTATCAGTTGCCTTACGGCTTCGAGGTCCGATTTTATCGACTCTTATAAAAAGTTCTTTCGCCACAGATCTTTGTAAACCTCCACTTCAACCGTACTAGTTAAACAAATCGCTATTGTAAATTCCTCTACTTCACTAATAATATTCCAGTTTGCCAGCATATCCCTAGCCGCTATTACGTGATTTGGACTTTCTGGGCAGCCTATTAACGTAACTCTTAATACGTATAGTTAGCCTATTGCTATCTATAAACCTTTCTAGGGCTTTATTCGATGATATCTTTGTTATAGTATCGGCAGGATTATCTTTTCCGTTAATTCATCCAAGCTTATTAATCTCCTTCCCTTTGTAGGCTTCGCAGAGTATTATTACATCAATAATTAGGCGTTTTTTGCTGATAGTTCCGAGTTTCGAAAAGCATTTGAACAAGCTCCTCGAGTCGATACAAATTACCACTAGAATAGGAGGAATGTTTAGCTGCTTAGTAATAAGGTTACGGGTTTTGCATAATGCTATGCCTACATTAAAGCCTACCATTATACCGTAGACCTCCGAAGTTAATACTCTTCGTATAATACTTTTACACTTAACAAAGCTTTAGTAAATTGGGCTACAGATAATACTTAATTAGGATTTTCGCCTATTTTCGTTAATAAAGGTTATTAGGAAGCCGATATGTAAAGAAAGGTCGGTAAAATTTATTTGTAAAAGACCTATCCGTAAAGATCATTCGTTTAGCCCTCGATAAGTTGATTAGGACTATATTGATTTCTCTGTTTAGGTTTCGCATTTGTCACTTTATCCTTTTGTTCAACCGGTTGAAGTTTTTACTCGTTGGCTTTTATATTCGTGCCGCTATAAAGAGACTATAAAAGGCCCTCATTCGACATAGGGCAGAGATATAGCTACTGCGGGTATGTTATTTAAGGTATTGATGGGCCTTAACTATGTTAGTATTTTAGATCATAACTAAATCAATGCCTTATACTTTTTAGTGAAAACTAAGGCTAACATTAATACTAAACATACGAACTAACGATTCCTTAAAATTAAGTTCATTATCCTTCGCTAACATTATTACCTTCTTGCAATTTAAAAACTAAGAGTCCTTAATAAACTGTTATTTTAGTATCATAAAACCAACTATTCCAACGAAAAAAATATCGTTAGTCTACATACCCACTAGGCTAAAGTCATTTTCCTACGTTACTAGTTAATAAGGATTGTATATTAAAAACTTTATGCCCGACCGTAATTTTAAGTTCGACTGATAAGTTAGGAACTAATAAACACCTGATTTAATTAGTCCTTACAGTAACTTGATATATTGCATCACCGTTTTTAAAGGATAGATAGGCGGTAGTTCCTATAATGATTCCAACAATATAATACGATATAAATTCGTTGCTGATTATATGTAGGCTTACATTATATTAAGATCATTAATTCTAAACTTGCCTTTAGTTTTTGCTAATAAACTGGCTGCCAAAACGGCTACTAAACGCTGACTGATATTTTAAATCGTTAGAGATTACATGAAAATAGAGTCTTTGCTTTTTTCGCCATATCCTTAAATAATGAAACGTTATTTTTCGTACAGTCGCCCCGTAGTTTTGATTTTAACTTTCTAAATAATCCTCGACTTAAAAATTGTAACGTTTAGGTTTTAGAGGTTAAAATCAACTTTCGATACGAATTATATAACTACTCGGATTAATAGGCCGTTGATTTCGATCCTATCGCTTTCCTTAAAATGTTTACCAAAATTCTTAATGATTACTTATACTCGGAGCTTTAATACCAAGTTTTCATTATCCTTTTATTTCCTACTTACCTAAATAGTATTATAGATACGGCCCGGTGTATTGTTATAACCCAAGGACCAACTGCAGGTCATGGAATAGGCCAGTGGTCCACTGCGCTATCAGAAGCCTGATGTCCAACAAATCAAGCCAGGGATCTCTCTTATGTAAGGACCCAAGGTTAGGTTTGGAACCGCAAGGACCGTAGAGCGGTCCAGTCGATACTACATTGGACCGCAGGAAGCGACCAGCGACTTCAGCGGTCCAGTACTAAAGATGGTATGAAGGTCATAGGATATAAAGACACGGTCATCACCACATAGATAGTATTTTCTTTATAGCTCTTCAGTTGTCAATCTAAGTATTCAGTCTCAGTATATTCTGAATAGCCTCATAGCTTTTGATCATTACTTGCACGGTTGCGATATTGTTCACTCAGAACCTCTGCTACCTTCTGGATAACATAAACCCTCTGACACCTTCTATATACTCACGGGTATTTAGTGTGATCATTACATATATATTACTTCTCTTTAACGTTTTTTTTCTTCGGGAGTTGTCTACGCTGGCGGCATTTTATCGGCTTTTCGATAACGGGTAAAGGAGTTTCGTGTGAACTCGGTCGCTTGGCTTAAGTACTTTTATAATTAACAACCCTAATATAAAGCTTAACTTAGGTGGTTCGGAAAAATATAGAATCGTTAGCAATTTTAACAACTATTTCGGAGTTTACGATACTCAAGATCTTATACGAGCCCTTTCATTTGCCTAGCTCTCTTTATATGAGGACTTTGTTTTGTAACGGAAATGCAAGTACGTCGATTGTTATAGGGCTGTTCCTAGTATTGAGGGTATTATTGACCTGACAACGTGCCGATTCCCTTCGCAGTTTTTTCAAAGTTTTACCGTAGGTCGTAATACGCTTTTAGGTATTTATTAATAGCGGAAATTCACTCGTTAAGTGTGGGTACATTTCAAAAACCAGTAGAATTGATACTAGGTTGTCAAGGCCTATAGTATCGTTTCGAATCTTTACCGCTATCTTAAGGCGTGCCCCCGGATCCGTAAAGCCTTTAACTTCGAGTATAAGGATATTATACGTTCTTCAAAGTCGGGCGTATGCCATTTTAACCTTTCCAATGATTTAGTAAACCTTTATAGGTACTTATTTACAATAAATACCCATTATCTTGATATCTTCCTGAAACTCCGCCGCTATAAAGTTAGTACCTGCATCGTAAAAGACGATGTTAGGTAGGTCTAGGTACGTGTTAATTAACAACATCTTTAATATTTCCCATGTATCTTTTGCCTAAAGTGACTTTAAGAACTTAACTCCGTAAAAAGAGATTAATGAAGTCAATGACGTGAAAAATAGGCTTGTTATATAAGTAAAATACATCAATAAAAACCTCATAGTAAAAGTCCTTATCTTTTTTTAGTGTAAACTTAAATTTCTAGGGGTGTTGGATATACGTTTGGTAATATTGATAAAGTTTTTTAATAGCTTTTAAGATAAAGTATCTCATATATTTATGCCTTACGGATTTTAAGCCTTTATATAGTCTATTAACAGCTAGGTGGTTTAAGCGCTGATTTAATTGATGTATTTATCGTTTATTTAGGTTTAATACTATTATTTTAGGCCTTTAAAAATAAAACCATAAGTACCTTCACTTTAAGGCGAAGGGAAACATTTAGTTGTTTTTAACCATCTAGTTTGCGTTAACGTCGAAGTTAACACCAAGGGTCTTTATATCTTTTAAAAAAAGAAGGAAAGAGATATGTGACTTAAGGATATAGAACGTAATTGCTCTTAAAACAGTTTAAATTACTGTTATCCCCAATAATGATAATTATTGGCCTAGTTAGAAATTAACTTTAGCTTTACCAATATCATAACGATGAATCTTGATAGATGTAGTGATTTTTCTGCACAATACCACGTACTGCGAATAACCTCCTATTAAGTACCTTGCTACCCCTGTATCTAAAATAATATCTTAAAACATGCAGTTCGTGTCGCGATCGTGAATATTCAAGGTATGTAAGGAGTTAGGGGCTTAGTCAGGGCAAAGGTAAAGATATTTACCACCCGAAAGGAATAACAAGGCATGATCGGTTAATTACTGGGACGCGTCAGAAGTAATATCTTTATGCCACTTAATTTACTTAGAGGCATTATCGCCTTTAATTAGCTCGTTGTCTTCGAAGTTAGCGATTTGGTTTAAGTAATTTTATTTAAAAGTACTAGGGTACTTAATATAATATATTACCTTTCTATAATTTCGCTCAGCGGAGGGATACCGAGTTTACTAACAGCTAAACTTACTATAGATCCAATATCTCTTACCACTATCATGACGATAATATTTAAGATTAGTAAATACGTTTAAATTTTAATCATATTAGTATTAACGTAGCTATTACCTTTAGTTTGTGATCGATAGGCTAACCCTTAAGCGTTAAGGGTACCTGTAACCGTATTTACGGTTGACGTAATTAACTATCGCAAAATCTTTTTCATTTACGTTAGGGAAGTTGCCAGCTTAAAGGTATATAACAAACAAGTTTAGTGTAAGTGGCATTATAGTAGCGAACGAAAAACGCAACTAATTAAAAAAGCCTTCGAAATTGGTATTTAAATGTTATAAGGCGTATTTAAACTCATTAATTCCCGTAACTGTTACCTATATCTGTTCATGAAGTATAGATTCGCTAATTTATGACTTTCCCATCAATTTTTAGCATAAAATTAACTTATCAATCATATAGTTAAATATATCCATTGGTATTTCCTCCTCCTTCTTATTAACTATTATCGTCGCCTACCTCGTAGTGGTCCAATTTATATGGTATCGCCCAAGGTAGACGTCGTATTCGAAGTGGCCCTTTATGATGTTATAGATCTCGCGGAAAGTTGTTGCTCGGGTTGGAAAGGTTAGGTAATAGTCCTTCTCTATATTATTTCAAATCTTGACGAATTTCATGAGGAGCTTGTAGTTGATGTGAAATATCTTAACAAGCCTTAGGGGAAGATCGAGATAGTAATCCCAGTCTTTATTGGTGGTGTTTTCTGGAAGTTTAAATTTTGGACCTTTCAAAGCACGATATTAAGGGTAATTGGCAGCCGCCTGATCCAAGGGGCAAAGTTTTGTGGTAAGACCTATGGTAGGCTCTTCTATATAGGCAAACCGGCTTTAAAAGGGTTTTTACGGTACTTGGAGATTAAAGGGCTAGGGGTCAATAGGAACCTAAAGGTTTTGAAAGGCTTGACGATCTTAATTAATTGATTTATATAAAATGCCGGCGTCGATTCCTTTGGTCGTGTAGGCTGCCATTAATTTACGTGCCCTACCACCGCTCAAAGCGTATTGCGTGCTTTCTTTCAGAGGTGCTGAGTTTTCGAGCAAGTTAACAGGTTCCTTATTACCAACGCGTAAAAAGGTTTAACTTAAATAAAGGTAAATGAAAATTCCTCTAAATCGCGTACAAGGGCGGTAAAGTTCCTTAACAGACTTTACCTTAGAGCGTAGATTCTAAAGGTATTCTTTAAGCTAGGCTAGGTCGAAGAGTTTTTATACCAGTTTTATATTACCTTATGCTAGTATATAAATTCCTTAGTACTTAAGTTTAACTTGAATCCTTAACTTAACCCTTTTTTAGATTAAGGGTTTTGTCAAATACCGGATTATACAATTACATTTCCTTTACCTTACCCACTTTCCCATGTTCGCCCTAAATATTTTGAGCTTAGTACCTATAATACTTTAGTTTTTACTAGATATTTAACTAATATAACGTTACAAATATTAATAAAACTAATTTAAAACGCCTAACTAGTTTATAATTACGCCTTATTTACGTATCGTTTGAAATTTATTTATATTAACAAACGTTAGTAAACTTCAATTCTATCGCTTGAATTACTTTATTTCCTTCGTATTTACCAAATTACCCCGAATTTCAAACCACCTTCAATTACAAATAAACTATCCTTTACGAATACATAATAGTGCTACCAATAACTAATTTGGAAAAATCCAACAAATATATGAAGTACCTCTTTATATACACGTCGTTTCGAGACAGTATTTTTAAATACTTAAACCTTGACTATTGAGGTAATAACATTGAAGCTTTAGTACAAGATTTAAATCCACATACGGTAAATATATACGTTACCAACATGATTTTCAACTAGTATAATGACGAAATTAAAAGACACGACTTATTTGAAAAGTTTAGCAAAAAATTTACGAATTAGACGCTAAATATATAGCAAATAGTGGATGAAAAATTATAAAAATCCTACGAAAATAATCACGATACAAATGTAATAATACACTCGGTAAAAGAAACAGCCGTATCGTAGGAGCCTTGTCTACAATGACCTAACTTATAAAATTTCGGAAATAAAATAAATAGAAGGATGAGAGTTTATCAAAGAGAGTTACCTAAAGAAACTTTAGGACCGCCTGATTAACGCTACAGAAAAGGGTTATAAAAAGCTATTACAAATTGAGATAAGGCGATTAACAAGACTAAACTCTTGCCGGAGAACAGAAATAAAGCTAAAGGAATGGTTAGAAAAGAAGAAGGTACCGTAACGATTATTTACAATAAGGGTGGAATACGAAGCCCCCCTGAAACGTAATTGTAAACGGATGCAGATAAAAATAAACTCCGAACGCAGAATACAGCGCGCTTAGCCAGGACAGAATCGGCCGAAACACAGAAAATAACCCGCCCCGGAAAACAACAATCGGCCGAAACACGGAAAACACCCCGATTTAGGAAATGATAAGTAACTTAAAACGCTAATACGTGCCATATGGACCAATGACTTTTAACCAGGACCCTTATCGTAACCTCCAACTATATCGCTATCCTACGGATAGAAACGACCCTTCGAAGTTAACTAACTTTAACAGGCTATAAAATAGAAATAATGAATATAACAGCAATCTATACAACGTACTTAATAATGAAATACGGGCTATATATAATATATATAAAGAACTAGATATTAAGCTATTACAATTCCACGGTTTATTACCCGGTATACTCCTCGAGAAAACTAATATATATATATATATAACACCTTATATAAGTAAATTATAATGATCACACTAAATACCCGTAAATAAATAGAAAGTGTCAGGGGGTTTATGTTAGCAGTAAGGTAGCAGAGTTAACAAAGGTGAAATATCAAGAAGATATTTGTTCGTACTGTAGAATGATTACTAGCCGTTAGGCTATTCAGGTGTGTAGACTGAATACGTAGATTGACAATTGAAGAGATATGGAGGAAATACTATCTATGTAGTGATGGCCATGTCCTTATATCTTATGGCCTTCATACCATCTTTAGTACTGGATCGCTGAAGTCGCTGGTCGCTTCCTGCAGTCCGATGTAGTATCGACTGGACTACTCTGTGGTCCTTGCGGTTCCAACCCTAACCCCGGGTCCGTACATAAGAGATATCCCCGCTTGATGTGTTGGATATCAAGCTTCTGGCCGCTGGTCTGTTCCATAGTTTGCAGTTGGTCCTTGGGTTATAACATAAATATATTCGTAAAGTACTAGAACCGCCTTAAATTCTACTTTAATACTGAAATAACCTACGAACTATACGATAGGGACTAAATCAATACGACATGGGAATCTGTAAAAAATTGATAGGAAAATTCTGATAAAAACCTTTAGGAAATCCTTGCCGCCCTATTAGTAAAGTTCCGAAAATATTAGGTAGCCCTAAAACTGGAATACAAAAGCGATAAGCTACTTATTAAAGTAATAACAAAAGCCTGCCGTAAAAACCCGGATTTTGATCTTACCATTTTTAAACCAGAAAAGGATTTAAAAACCTTTCATATAAACCTTAAACATTATTCGAAACCTTTATACACCGATAGGCAAACTTCGCATCAGTATTTATAACTAATAAAAATAAAAGCTATATTAATAAATTAAACCTCGTCGAAACTATTTATTATATCTTCAACCGAAAATTCAAAGTTTAACCAAGCTAAAACAAGCGTCCAAAGTACAAGTATTAGGGGAGAAACTTTAACAATAAGGGATAAAGCTGATCGTTCGGATATAAAAAAAAACGCGTCGTAACTACAACAATCCCTATGAAAAATCATACGAATCCCCGTAGGTTTCATAAATCGGTATATCGTATATGATAAAGTCGGCTATTAGTTTATAGAATACCCTGCCTACGAGTAAATTCGGATTAAACAACAATTTTAAACTGATTACCTATTCGAAAATCGGATAAAAACTAATTTTACAATATACGTAACCAAGTACGAAATAATATATAATGGACTTAATACCTACTTTTACGATAGGACGTCCGGAGAAAACGACCTCGAAGGCGATAATACCTATTTATTAGCACAAAACGATAAAACCGTTTATCATATCTTTACCGGATTATAGGACGCCTCTTTTAGGTATATTAACGGCTTAAATTACGCGAATAAAGTGTTCGATACCTATATAACGTTACAATTCACGTTATTTAATAAATATGGAAATAGATTTTAGGGTATTATACCTAATATTAAAGTAGCCGAAATTTTAACGACAGGAAAACGTTATTTCAACGCGTTTATGACGAAGTTTCTGAAGTTTTAGTTAAACCGAATAAAAGAATACCGAAAAGTCTTATTTGGTAAACGTAAGGCGTCTTCGCTCGGAATAATCGTTGTAAACACACATTAAGGGCCGGTTAAGTTTTGTATAATAAACTTTAAAATACTATTTTTTCTTTTACTAGCTAATATAAATAAACTTGGAATCGAAATCCGGAATATAACTAACCAATTTATCCATGCCTTAAATGGAGTATCCGTACCACTCAGGCTTAAGTTCGAATACTTATGGTTTTTTTTTTTAAAAAAAAAGAATACGTATAGTCGAAGCCTTTTACTCAATATAACCGAAACTACAGGTGTTATACCAAAGATTTGGATACCCGGCTACAAAACACCTTTTACGCCTGATTTATGCTGTAAGTTATACGGATATAAGAAAGGGCGTACTTTAGGCTATCGAAAAGTTTTGCTATAAGCGCCAGCTATACTTATAAGTACCACGACGGTTTAAGTTCCGCCTTCAAAACGATATAAACTTTAACTACGAAGTAATTCTTAATATTATGTATTTAGACAGCTAACTAGTCCTTTATGCAGTCGATGTAACACTATTATTTTAGGCCGTTAAGTTTAAACGAAACGCTCCGTTATAAATTAGTAGGACGTTTTCGTTAACTATTAGTTTAACGTTTATTTTGGGCCTTTAAATTAGATTACATATAACGCTGGTACGGCCTTCGACTTTACCGAGTAATATATGAAAGCCTGAATAACCGGTAACGAGTGTAAAAAAATCCTAGTAAAATACTTATAGGGTATTAAAAAGTAGAAGTGGTACTATAAACAGCTGAAAAAAGAGTATACAATATTATAAAAGGAGATAAAGGGTACAAATTCTAAGGAATCTATCCTTTAAATAGCGGTTAACGCCGTTAACAACAATTTTAACATAAATAAGCTTATCACTAAGCTTATTGTTTTCAGTACTTACCCAAGGATTTATATAAACTCTTTACCATCAATATCTATAGTGTAAAAGGCTAATATCATAGCAAAAGCCATATAAACGTTACGGTCTTTACGGGCTAAAAACGACATGTTCAAAACGTTAGCTATAAGTAATAGCCTATATAATACTAGCGTTTTGGATTGAGTACTATAATTTAAAGTTTTGGTTTGAAAAACGAAGGATAAATAGACTGAACCTTAAAATATCAACGGATTTAAGGGCTATAATGTATTAGTTGATCTACCAAAAGGTATAAGTTCGTTTTGATAGATAATGGTACGTAGGTACAGGAAAAAAATGAAACGAATCAGCTAGGAACCTTAGGACGAACGAAACCGCTTATACGTTACCTTTTAAAACGATAAATTTAAACTGAATCCGAATCTAGATTCGCTCCCGAAACAAGATTTTAGCCCGACTAAACTAAATAAAAACGATATATTTATACTTATTCCGCCAAAACCTTGCTGCTAAAGGCGACTTTTCGGTTCAAAAACCAAAAAACGCCTTAAAAACTTTACCACAGACTCCTTTATTACGTAAAAGGAATTGACAATCCGCGAGCTTAGCTTAAAACTTCGCTACAAGGGTATTATTACCACCCTTAATACCCTATTAGAATAATCCACCTAAAAAAGGATTTTGGTTTTAATCGATTAAGGATTTTTTCGCTTTCAATAATTTAATCTGTTATTTACGATACCTATAGGATTTTCCTCATCCGCTTTATTTACGAAATTAAAACTAAAATTAAAAAGACTTACGAAAAAACTTACCTAGTTATTACATGATATAATGATGAAATCAAAAAGAATATTATAATTTAGTTATTTATATTACACCGAGTTAGGTACCACCTAATTCTTATATTTGTGGCCTTCCTTCAAGAACCTTATAATATGTATATTGAACTCCGAAATATGATGTAAGCCTATATATAATCTAAAAAACGGCTAAAATGGTAGATCTACGTAAACATTCCAAAAAAACCTTAAGTAATACTACCCGCCTAATATAATCTTACGTATCCTAAAATAGTTTTATGACTTAGTTGAAACCAATATGTATCAGTATAACATTTACCAAAAGTATTATAAGGAGCGATTCGACATAATTGACTTTACTTTTAACCCGTTCCTATTAGTATCAACTACCCGCTCGGAGGGCTTTACACTTGTAAAAATGTAAATAAACGATATTTTTACTTTATATAACCCCTCGTTTTTCGCATCGAAGAAAAGAAAATTTTTAAAATCCGGTATAAAAGAGAGAGCCTAAAGCATACCTAATAAAATATAATATAATTTATTTTAATAGTGTCACGATTACACTTTGAAACGATACTTTCAAACTTATGTAAAAAGGATAGCCGAATAAGGTTACTTTTATCGTTCTAAATAGCGCAAAACGGGCCGACGAATATAAATGCCAACGTATATACAGCACTTAGATTGCTTTTGTAATAGAACTAAAGGCGGTATTTAACCTTTCAGTTGCTGCGTAGTGCTAAACCAACCTAACGAACGATACGTATAAGGCACCTAATAGGCATCATTTATAATGAATATATGATTTGAAGCGAGGTTTGTAATTTATACTGTTAAATATACATATTATAAAGCTTTTTGTTTTTATTAACGTCTTTTTTACTAATAGTAATGACTATAGCTTATAAATCGGCTTTTTTTCAATCCTTGGTAACGAATTACTGGCCCGAAACGACTTTAAGGTTCGTAAAAACCTTATTTATTCAAGCTTTATTATGTAAAAGAAAGTTATGAGAAGCGTGTTAGCTTTTAAAATTTATAATATAATTCAAGGTTTCGATTCGGGTATTACTATAACGATAATAATCTGGTTAATTATTTTAACCTTAGTTTACACCCTATCCTTGTAGTAATTTACATTGATTTTTTTTTTCGCTTTATAAATACCTGGTTAAATTAGGTATTACGAACAAAAAACGGTTAATAATCGATATTATAGCTTTACGTGAGTTATACAAACGCCGGGAAATCGAAGAAACTAAATAGATTAATAGTAAGTTAGTCATAATAAACGAAATTACTAAAGTGACACCGAACGGCGTTTTGGAAATACTTATATCGATAAGTACGTTATTTATTAAGGTTATTAAAAAGGTTTTACGATTCTAATAAGCCGTTATACCGATTTTCGCCAACTTCAATCGGCTTATAGATATCATCTACGCCGATCCACATTTTTATTCTTACCTAATACGACTATTCATATAGATTTTAATATATTACTTTTTCTTTTTTACACTTCAAATATCTACTTTAATATATCACCTATTTTATCTTACATTTCATATACCTATTTTAAATTCTATGTCTTTTTATTTTATATTTTATATTACGTTTATTACATGAAACATTTGATTCATAAAAATCTATAAAATAACTATATAATGTATTATATTATAGACGGGTATACCGGCTCGACCGAAGGGGTATCTATCTATTATTAAAGGGAAAGAGCGACGTCATCGCGTCCTTACTATCCTCCCCTTCATTTTCCCCTTTTGTACTAATGTCACCGCTATTACCGTGAACGACATTATTAGCGTTTACGAGGCTATGGCCCTATACCTTATTAATTATACATTTAGATAAAGGTGTAGGGGAGGGATTACCTTCCTCGCGGCGACGTGCGATAACATCGTCGAACTCGCCCACATAGTATATACGTAAGCCCCGTTTCCAAATAGTGACGGCGGCTACCGTCTTTTTAATTCGCCGGTTAACGCCTATTACTAATTAGTATAGGCTTATTTTGGTTAATTACGGCGATTTATTTTTCGAATCGCCCCGAACGGAGTATTTTTACTAAAGGATATTTTCAGGATTCAATTAAAATTTACCCAAAATCCGGTGGGCGTTAAGTATAGCTTTAGCCTACAGCTCTAAGACCATCAGAACGGGGGCGTACGAGTTACTAATCCGTTTGTAGCGGTAATAGCGAGCCAAACTGCCCCCGTTTTCATGACAATCGCTAATAATTTTTCCCGCGGCCGCGAACGCGATATACGATACGTAAACGTATTTATTAACAGCTAAAGATTACAGACCCCAGTACATCTCTTTAACGCTTAATATATTAAAAAAGCCTTATGACGTACCTTAGCGATATAAAGTTCGAGGGAAAGGAGGAAACCCGCCTCGTATTCTTCATTTAAAAAGGAGAGGGTTAAAAACTTATTAAAAGGGGATTAAGATATACGTAATTTAGTGTAATTACACTAAGTTACGTTTGCGGTGTAAAGGGGCCCCCGCGGGTAATGGAGTCTTTACCTATGGAGAGAGGGTAAGGTTTATAACCTTAGGGGCCCCTTACTCCTCCCCCTAACAGCTAGAGAAGGGGGAGGGAGAAGGAGGAGGAGGCGGCATAGTGGCAGCGGGACTGGGAGGTGTGGCGGCGGCGGGATTTGGCGGCGTAGCGGCGATCGGGGTAACGGGGGTGGGCGGCGTAATGGCAATGGAGTAGATTGTGCCTGATGACGGCGGGCTATTGCTAGTGGTGGTGGTGTTGGGGGAGGCGGCTACGGCGGCTGCGGCGGCGACGATATGTCGACGCTCTCACGTCAAACAACGCCTTATAATCCTGTTTTTACGCGTCATTTATTCGGGGAAATAGGTTAGTATATGTGTAAGCCAAGTGATCTATATATTAAAGCGGTTTGGTTTAATTTGATGGACTAAAAGTTGGATTAAAATTGGAACTTATATTAACTGGAATTACGGGTCTTATGAAAAAAAAAGAAAGGAAGTTTTGCCTGGAGCGATAGCGATACATCTTTTTATACTAATATATCACGTAATTACGCAATCACCCTATACAATCACCCCTACGACATCATCCCTACGCAATCAATACTACATAACTACCCCTATCAAAAATAACTTAAGATGTTATTACTAATTATATCGCCTTCATTTAACTATACAACCATGGCTGACTTATAATCACCACCACGGCCAGACTTTACTAATCCTAGCCGAACTTACTGATTTTAGATCTTTTACGATTAATACGTAAAACATCACTATCATTACTGTTGATTTGGATCTTTTACGATTAATACGGTAAATAACACTATTACTACTACTAGTTGGACTTTTTGCAATTAATACTATAATAACACTGTTACTATTAGGCTATAGGTACGAAGTATGTAAGGAAAAAAGAAAAGATTGCCTATGTGGATATTACTATATACTCTTACAGATAGTATACATAGGCTAAAGAGCAGTGTACAGTATTGTAAGGTAATCCTCTGCAAAGTATACAATAACGTGTCATGCTGTAGGCTATACTCTTGCAAGACGCAAAGTGTATTATGTATAGATTGGTATGGAATGCTATTTCAGGCCGACGGCAATACGTGGAGCGGTTTAGAAGAAGTATTCCAAAGTAATATGCTCTGGGTAGAGGGCTTATAAGTCTTCACCCGTAACGTACACCTCTAGATGCTTCTTCCTGACTATAACCATCTTACTTTACTACAATACCAATCTTTGATTACTCTTCTACTTGCTTTATTTAAAGTGAATAAGTATTTAGATCCTACCGACAAATAGTTTTATACGACCTATTTATTGCGGTACAAATACAAACCCCGATAATTAAAGACTTTAACCGGTTTAATAAAAGGTTTAAATAGTAGATAAAAAATTTGAACCGAGGGATGAATATGGTTTCAATCGACTTGTCGATGGTTAAATTTATAATTTTGATGGATAGATTTTTCATATATAATACCGACTTGTCCTGATTCATCTATTGTTAATAACCTTAGTTAATAAATGTAGGCGGAAAGACAGGTTTAATATTATTAGTAACTACATTTATTAAATCTTTGTTGAATGTAAAAGAACCATACGAAGTGTATTGGTTTTAAAGGCTTACACTATAATAGCTAGCTTTGATGTAATAATAGTATTGTGGGAAACCCTTAACGTTATTGATAAGTAATTAAAGACTTCTTTTATTTCGGTAATGATTTATACTAATTCGAGGAGTCTATCCGAATGCCTTTTAAAGCTTGGAACCACTGGTGAAAAACGTTTGATAATTGACGTAATAGCACTCCGAGAAGCCTATAAAGGCAAATAAATCGAAGAATTCCGTTGGATTGACAGAAAAGATAACCTTATTAACATTAAAACGAAGGCATGAACAAACAAGTCCCTTAAAAGGTTTATAGATAATAATAAGCTAACTATACGTATCAAGTGCTATATTAATAGGTTACTCAGCAAAGCTAAATCACGTGGAGGCGGTTAAAGATGTATTACTGAATTCGAAAACTGTTAAAAAAACTGACGATAACAACTTTTTCAATTGATATAGTTAAATTGGGAAGTTTATATAAACATATAAAAAAAGAACGTTTTGTAAAAACCAATAAGGTCGGAATTTCAAACCGAGAGGTAACTGGAGGCATATAAGGTTAATTTAAGTGTAAATGGGTTTAGTTTTGGGTAAAAGTCAACTGGAATTGATAGGGGTTTAGCTAGTTAACGAGGACGTAATTTAAGGGTTATGGGGAAAAAATAGCTAACTATACTAGTGTACATGTACAAAATAAAAAGCAGCTAGTGTTAGAATAGTAGTAATTGTAATGTAATAGTTCAACTTTACTTACAGTAAAGTAAACTATACCAACTACAAGTAAAGTATATTATTTTATATGTGCCTACTATATTGGCTTTACGTTAAGTACAATATAAGCCTACTTTATATTAGGGCACGAGCCAAGCAATTGGCTATACAACTTACTGTATAAACCGGCTAGCGGTCAGAAAATCCTAAAACAATACATCTACCTCTTAACTATGCAATACTACTGTTACTTCGACCAATTGAATTGACAACATTGTAACGTTTAAAGCCATATCAACGCAATCTATATAATATTAGGTGAGGTTAATGTCGTATTTAAAGTAAAGTTTAAAACCATCATAATTTTCTTCAAACGACAAACAATTCTTTCAATGATAAAAGTAATAATCTCTAGTTTAACCAGTAAAGATATTGGGAAATAACGAATTGAAACCTAACTACTCAATAATTATCTATGAATTTTTCTACTAGTGGTACTAGAGTCAGTACTAATATTAGTAGGCAAAATAAATGAAATTGGCAAAGTTTAAAGTCAAAAAACCAGTCATCGTATCTATAATAAGCTTACATATAAAACTACTTCTTCTTTGAGGATAATTCTAACGAGCTTTTTTTAAAACTATATGTGTTAAAAAGTTTAAATATTATCGTAAAGAACTATGTAATAATCCTATTAGTATTAAAGTGTTTTTGATGAAGTTCTTACTTAATTCACTAATATATTTAAAGAATCAATCCCTCTAAATTTATTTATTTTTTATGTTTAACAAGGCTAGCATGTTAAGGCTTTTGGGCAATAGGGTTTAAAGCATTCATATATACTTAAGGAAAGTTATACGAACGAGTATCAGATAGTTAAAGAATAATATCGTTAGCGATACCTTTACCTTTGGTTTTGATTTACTAAGGGTATTTATCTATTACGTATTTGTAAAGTATGTTTACTAGAATTCTTTCTTTCAATTTTTTTACAAGGAAGCTAACTCCTTAATTAAACAACTTTATTGTTAGAATAATATTGACTGCTATTTGAGTAGGTTAATTATAATATAGTCAAGTTAACTATCTTGATTGTAAGTTTACTGTATTTGTTGTGAGATTAACTGCAAATATAGTGCAATAGGTGCTTACTTTAAAGTGGGGCATAAACCAAAACAGTTAGCCATTCAAATTAGGGTTCAAATTGGCTAGCGGTTTACTAAACTTAGAAGTAACCACTCATCAACCACTATTAATTCAGCATCAGTTACTTCGACTACAGTAATTCGAATCGACTTCTTTGTAACAACAAAAACCTATTATTAACAGACAAGCCTACCAACATTTATCTTTATTCTCATCTTAACTTATTTTTCCTTGTTCTTCCTTACATTTAAAGTATAACTCCTCAATCATTCACATAAGCTATCGAATACCATGAGATTTTAATTGGTTTTAACAGGGTTTAAGTTGAAGATGAAGCGGCTAATTACATTGATAAAGTACTAAAAAGTAAAGTTTTCATTGGCATCTATAAATTAGAAGTCTTTATTATAATAATTAACTGTTGGTAGGCTTTAGACGTTGCAACGTTGTCGATTCGATTGGTTGAAGTAATAGTAGTATTGCGTGGTCAGATAGTCGATGTATTGTTTTAGGTTTGGTAGACTGCTAGCCGGTCTACACTGTAATTTGTATGGCCAATTGCTTGGCTCGTGCCCTAGTATAAAGTATAACGTACTGTATTCGACTTACACCTAATGCGGTAAGTCTGCATAATGTAATACACCTAACTTACAGTTTAGTATAGTCAACTTTACTTACAGTAAAGTTGACCTATTGTACTTTACTTACAGTAAAGTTGATCTATTGTACTTTATGTAATACTATTCCAATATTGGCGGCTTTTTAGTTTGTACGCGCATACGCTAGTGTATCTGACTAATCTTTTTCGGTTGCTACTAAATTGCCTCCTTGTTAACTGGTTAAACTCCTGTTAATTCCAGTTGACTTATATACTGAATTGAATCAAATTATATGAAAATTGACCCCATTTAACCTTAATTTCTCCGTTGCCCAGAGGTCCGAGTTTATTAACTCCCACAAAAAATTCTTACGCCTTAAATCTTTACAAGCTTCCACTTTAGCTGTGCTACTTAAATAGATTACCATTATCAATCCCCTGATAGTCTTCCAGTTTGCCAGCATATCCCTGTCAGCCGGTACATGGTTTTCCAAGCGGTCTATCCACGTAGTCCTCGATATATATAGTTAGCCTATTAGTGTTTATAAACCTTTTTAAGTCTTTATTTAACGATGCTTTCGTTTTAGCGTTAGTAGAGTTATCTTTGCTATCGATATATCGGAATTTCTTGATATCCCTCCCTTTGTATACTTAAGAAGTGCTATTACGTCGATTATTAAGCGCTTTTTATTAATAGTTCCAAGCTTTAAAAGGTATTTAAAAATGATTTTTAAATCGGTATAAATTATTACCGGAATAGGAAAAATCCGTAGCTACCTAGTAATGTGGTTAAAGGTTTCCTATAATATTATACATATATTAAAGATTGTCATTATACTATCAACTTTTGATACTGATACGTTTCGTATAATACTTTTACGTTTAGCAGAAAACTAGCAATTAAATTACCGATAATACTAAATTGATTTTACCGTTTATTTTCGTTAACGAAGGTTATTAAAAAGCCGATTTATAAAGATAAGTCTGTATTCTTTGTAAAAACCCCGTTTGTAAAAATCATTAGCTTAGTCTTTAAAAAGTCGATTAATATTATATTAATTTCGTATTCCAGGTTTCGTATTTACTATTCTCACCTTTTATTTAATGGATTAAAGTTTTTATCTGTTAATATTTATATTCATACTATAATAAATGAGTTGAAGAAAGCTTTCGATTGGTATAAAGTAGCAATATAACTATCTCGTATACGTTATTTCAAGTACCATTAAGCTCTAGCCTTATCGGTTTTATTGATTATAGTAAAAATAACGTCCTAGCCCTTTTAACGAAAGCTTAAGCTGGTGTTAATATCAAGTATACTGATTAACGATTTATTAAAGTCAAGTTGATTTTTTTCTGTTAACGTCGTTACCAACTTATAATTCCAAAAATTAGAGTCCTCGATCACCTGTTATTTCAGTGTTATAAAGCTTACCGTTTTGACGAAAAGGGTATCTTTAGTTGATATGTCTATTATGTCAAAGTCCTTCTCTTCAATCATTAATAAATACAAATTGTATATAAAAATATTTATTACCAAACGAGATTTTAAATGTGACTAGTAAATTGAAAATTAATTAACAACTATTTTAGTTAATTCATATAATAGTTTAATACACTGTATTACCATTTCTAAAGGGTAAAAAGTATATAGTTCTTACAGTAATTCTAATAATACAATTCTTTATAAATCTGTTACCAATTATTTAAAGGCTTACGTAATATTATTGCTATTAAGTGTAAACTTGATCTTAAATGTAGTTAATAAACTCATTATTAAGGTTATTACTAAACGTTAGCTAATTTTCTAAATCGTTAGTAATTACCTAAAAATCTAATCCTTACTTTTATCGTCGTATCCTTAAGTAATTAATTGTAACTTTTCGTATAACCGCACCATAATTTTACCTTAAACTTCATAAATAATTCTCGACTTAAAAGTCGTAATATTTGGATTTTAAAAGTTAAAGTCGGTTTTTATTGGAATAGTATTACATGCAGTGCAGTAGATCAACTTTACTTACAGTAAAGATAACCATACTGCAAGTGTATTTCTTTGTGCGGACTTACCGCATTGAGTGTAAGTCGAGTGCAGTACGCTGCACTTCACTCTAGGTCATGGGCCAAGAAATTAGCCATACAAATTACTGTGCAGACCAGCTAGCGGTCTACCAAACCTAGAACAATACATCTACCATCTGACTTCATAATACTACTGTTACTTCGACCAATCGAATCGACAACGTTGCAACGTCTAAGGACTACCAACACTGATCAATTCTTGCTTGTTTGGTTAAGCATAGATAAGCTAAGTAGAAGAGGAAGCTACTTTCTAGTTACGCTTTATGGCTACGGCGGCTAGGGTAAAAAAAGATTTTTGCGAAGAGCTTTTATTAGTACTATGTAAGTCTTATAATGGCAGGAAAATAGAAAAGACTTTTAAGTTGTGTTAGTCTCACAATGGTAATATAGAAGTTAGCGACGGTATCACTACTTAAAAACACCAAGAAATCTTCATTAATTCTTTTCAAAGATAGTTGAGATTAATCACTAAAAGTCTTAAACAATAAGTTTGTAAGCGGCTTAGTTAGTATTACTGCAGATATTACTATTACAAGAAAAACGACTAAGTTCCTACACCAAACAACTTATAACCTCCGTCTTTTACCAACAATAAACGACTTTCGACCTTACTCTCCATACCAAACTTTTGCCTTTACTTCACTCTTTTCATTACCTATGCAACTTCAATCGTTAAGTTCGTTGCTTTAAGCAAAACACCAAATCACGCCGAGAAAGCCACATAGCGCAAACTTACGCTAAGCCGCCAAGTAGCTAAGTTTCCACGCGATTTTACGCCAAAACACTAAGTTCACACGCTTAAGATCACTAAGTTCCTCGCTATACCTACGCCCCACCAAGTCATATATCACCTTAAACCTTAAGATGACACTCAATTAAGAGATTTAGAAGAGAATTAACGCTTTGAGAACTGTCTTTACCAAGTTTTACGACGAAAACCTTTAGGCGTTGGATGTTAACGAAGAATTAACGGAAAAACACCTTACCAACTTTATCGGCTATTACATCGTCGAGCATAACAATACTAAGGACCCTAACCACGCTTTTAACAATTTCTGTAACCTCTTTGGCGACTAGACTATTAATATGTAGACTTCAGTTTAAAAATGAGTCAAGTTGAGGGTCAAGGAAAAGCTCAAACGGCAAGGAGTCTATGTACCATCAAGGGGTACTACGAAGTTGGCACAAGAAATTGTTGACATAGCCTAGCTTCCTGAATGCCCTTAAGACACTTAAGGAAAAGGGTAAGACGTTGAAGAACCTCACCGCCCTTATACATGATCTAGGGGACCTCCGCTTCACCTTCCACAGCTAAGTCAAGCCTCTTCACGCGCTAGTGATGAGGAACCTGGACCGTGGAATCAATATGATACCAATAGACCTCTCAAAGGCCAAGCTGATGATCTTTACAGACGGGTCTTTTGCAAACAACACCGACCTGTCTTCACAGATCGACTTCCTGGTGACCTTCGTCAATGAAGATAGGTGGAAAGATCAGTTTAGCATTATCGATAATTTTATTTACTGAACCTTTATTAAGTGTAAGAGGATTACACAAAGCGTGCTAGCTTCGAAGGTTTACGGCATAATGGCGAGCTTTGACGTAGGCATAGTTTTGTAGAAAACTCTTAACCTTATTATTAGGTATCTGAAGATTCTCTTTATTCCGGTAGTGATTTGTACCGACTAGAGGAGTCTTTTTGAATGCCTATTAAAGTTTGGAACCACCAGCTAAAAACGCCTAATAATTGATGTGATAGCACTTCGTAAAGCTTATGAAGGGAGAGAGATTAAGGAGTTCCAATGGATCGATAGCAAAGATAATCCTATAGATGATATGATGAAGGCTACGCCAAACAAAGCCCTAGAAAGGTTTGTGGATAGCAATAAGTTGACTATACGTATCGAGAGCTACGTTAATCGATCGCCCGGAAAGCACAAGTTACGTAACGACGGACAGGGGTGTGCTGGCAAACTGGAAGACCGCTAGGAGATTGTTGATGATCTGTTTGAGGGGCACAGTTAAAGTGGAGGTGTGTAAAGATTTGTGGCGAAAGTAATTTTTGTGGGGTTTAATAAACTCGGACCTCGGAGCGGTGGAGCAATTGAGGCCAAATGGGCTCAATCTTCATGCAATTGCATAAAGTTTAGTATGGACATCAACTAGAATTGATAGGGGTCTGGCCAATTAACGATGAGGCAATTCTGTGGTAACCGGAAAAGATTGGTTAGCTATACTAGCGTACGCACACAAACTAAAAAGCCGCCAGTATTGAAATAGTATTATATACAGTGTAGTAGGTCAACTTTACTTACAGTAAAGTTAACCGTAATGCAAGTATATTACTTTATACGGACTTACCGCATTGAGTGTAAGTCAAGTGCAGTATGCTACACTTCACTCTAAGGTATGGACCAAGCGATTGGCCATACAAATTACTGTGTAAACCGGCTAGCGGTTTGCCAAACCTAAAACAATACATCTACCATCTAACTACGCAATACTACTGTTACTTCGACTAATCAAATCGATAACATTGAAACGTCCAAGGCCTACCAACAGTTTTCGATATAAATTACATAACTCCTCAAGTTAATAAACCGTCGATTTCAATTTTATCGCTTTCTTTAAAAAGTTTATCGAAAGCTTTAATAATCCCTTATATTTTGAACTTTATTACTAAATATTTTTTATCCTTTTTTTTTTATACTTACCTCAATAGTATTATTAATACGATCCGATATATATTCTTTTTTCAACGTTATTTTTTTTTCCGGGTGTTGCCTAAGCTGATGCCGTTTTATTGGCTTATCAATAACGGGTGATAAAGGTTCGTATTAACTCGGTCTCTTTATTTAAGAGACTTAAGGATATTTATCTTTAATACCCATAATATAAGGCTTAACCTAAGTAGTTTGAAAGGATATAAAGCCGTTATTAGTTTTAATAACTACTTTGAAGTATATAATATTTAATATTTAATATAAGTCTTCATATTCATTTAGCTTCCATTATACGAAGACTTTACTTTATAACAGCAAAGCAAATACGCCGATCGTTACGGGACCGTTCCTAATATTAAGGGAGTTATTAATTTGACAACGTATTAATTCCCTTCATAATTCCCTTAAGGTTTTGCTATATACCATAACACGTTTTTAAGTACTTGTTAAAGGTGGAGATTCATTCGTTAAGCGTAGGTAGGCTTTAAAAACTAGGAACGTTGGTATTAAGCCATTAATTCCTATGATATCATTAAAACCTTTTATTACTATTTATAAAAGTGTTTCTGAATACGTAAAACTTTTAATTTTTAACGTAAAGATACTATACGTTTAGCGAAGTAAGGCGTATATCTTTTTAACCTTTCCTATATTTTAATAAGATTTTACAAATACCTATTTGTACTAAATACCTATTATTTTAACATATTTTTAAAACTCCATCTCTATAAAGTTAGTATCCGTATCATGAACGAAAACGTTAGGTAAACCTAAATATGTATTAATTTATAGTATCTTTAACCTTTCCTATGTATCATTTATCGAAAGGGACTTTAAAACCTTAATTCTGTAAAAAAAAGTTACGGAGTTAACGACGTAAAAAACAAGCTTGTAATCCAAGTGAAATATATTAATAAAGATTTCGTAATTAAAATTCTTATTGTTTTTTTATTGTAAATTTCAATCTCCGAAAGATGTTAGTATATGTTTGGTAATGGTAATACAGCTTTTTAATAACCTTTAGGGTGAGGTTTTTCACATCGTTATACACTACGGACTTTAGGACTTTATATAGTTTGTTAATAGCTAGGTAGTTAAAACGCCAGTGTAATTAACATATTTTCGGTTCCGTTAAATTTAATGTTATTACTTCCGGACTTTAAAAATAAAACTATAAATACTATTATTTAAAAAAGAGTAAAAACCTTTGGCCTTCTTTAACTAATTTGTTTACGTTAAAGTCCACGTTAACTCCAAAGGTTTTATATTATTTAAACGAAATAAAAAAGGGGTGAATGACTTAAAGATATAAAACCTAATTTTATAATAGTTTGAATTATCGTTATTTCTAATAGCGATAGTTGTTTGCCTAAGTTAAAGCTAACTTTGGCCTTACCTGTATTGTATCGATTAATTTCAGTAGTTATAGTATTTTCCCTCCATAATGTTACGTATTATGAATAACCTCTTATCAAGTACCTTACTACCCCTATATTTAGTATAATACCATAAAACGTATAATTCGCATAACTATTATGAAGGTTAAAGGTATATAAAGGATTAGGGGTATAATTGGGGTAAAATTGAAGGTTGTTACCACCTAAACAGTATAAAAAGATATAGTCGGCTAGTTATTAAGCCGTCGTATTAAACGAAATATCTTTATATTATTTAATTTGTTTAAGAACGTTAATGACGTTAATCATCCTATCGCCTTGAATATTTGCAGTTTAATTTAAGTAATCCTATTCCGAAGTAATTAGGTATTAGACGTAATACGCTGCTGTTCTGTTACTACGTTCGGGAAAGGGGTGTCGAGTTAATTAGTAGTTAATATTTTCTATAAATATAATATCTTTTACTACTATTAAGACGATATAATTTACGGTTAACAGGTTCGCTTATATATTATTAGAGTTAAAGTAGCTATTCCATTTAGTTTAGAGACGAAGTTGATAAACTTATCTTTAAGTGTTATAAGCTCCCATACCTACGGTCAACGTAATTAATTACCGTAAAATATTCCTTATTTACGTTAAAAAAGTCATTAACTTGGAAATATATACCGAACGAATTTGATATACGTATTATGAAGATGATAAACGATAAACGTAATTAGTTGAAAAGGCTTTCGTAAGTGGTATTTAAACGTTATAAAGCGTATTCGAAATCGTTCATACTCGTAATTACTACCCATACCTATTCGAGAAGTGTGGTTTCATTAACGTAGGCCTTTTTAATTAACTTTTAACACATTATTGACTTATTAAGTATTTAATTAAGGATATATATTAGTAATTCCTTCTTTTTTTTCTTTATTATTTCTATAGTTCATCGCGTGATAGCCTAGTTTATATAATATTACGTAAAGTGGATATCGTATTTGAAGTAGTTTTTTATACTATCGTAAATTTCGCGAAACGTGGTAACGCTTGTTAAAAAGGTTAAGTAATAATCTTTAGCGTAACCTATAAATATTTCGGAAAATAGTAAGTGAAAATTAAAAGGTATGAATTCCATTTACTTATAAATATTTAAAAAGACATGATTTTAGTATCGGAAAGGTTATAAAGTTTCACGTTATACTTTTTCATATTATCCTAAATTTTAGCGAAATACGTTATTAACTTATAATTGATGTTAACTATTTTAACAGATGTTAGAAAATAGTTGCGATAGTTATTTTAATCTTAATTAGTATTTTTTAACAATTTAAATCTTTAAAATTTCGAAATACGGTATTAAAGGTAATTACTAGTCGTTTAACCCGAGGCGTATAATTTTATAATAAGATCTATAGTAGGCTATTATATGTAAATAAACCGGAAGGAAAAAGGGTTTTAAGGTATTTAAGGATTATATTAAGGGTCGATAAGTACTTAGGGGTTTTAAAAAACCTAACGATTTTATATAATTAATCAGTATAAAATATCGACGTTAATACCTTTAGCCGCGTTGACAGCCCTCGTTTCGCGTGCTTTTCCGCCATTGAAGACGTATTCCACATTGTTACGTAAAGGTGTTGGGTTACCGAATATATCAATAGGTTTTTTATTACCAGTGTATAAAAAAGATTCATTTATCAAGGTTAAAGAAAAAGTTCTTTGAATCGCGTATAAGGGCGGTAAGGGTTTTTATTAGCTTTCATTTTAGGTCGTAAGTTATAAGGGTATTCTTTAAATTAAGCTAGGTTGAAATGGGCTTATGTTAACGTTATAATACCTTATACTTAAACGAAAATCCTTCGTTCCTTTAACTCGTACCTAAGTCTTTTTTTAACCGCTTTTTAAATTATTTTCTAAATATTAATTATCTAGTCATTAAAGAATTAGCGATATTTACTAAAAGTACAGTTAGTATCATAACTAATATTATACCTAACGATAAAGCTTTCGACGAAATTAATAAGGTATTCCTCTGTAAATTCTTCATTTATATCCGACGTCTAAAGGTTTTCGTTATAAAATTTGATAAAGGTAGTTCTAAAGGCGTTAATTCCCCTTTAAATCTTTAAGGTATATGTCATTTCAAAGTGTAGAACAGTATAAAACCTGGTTAAAACGTGTATAACAAAAGACTTAAAAATTTTCAGCGTAAAAATTTGGTATTTCAACGTAAAGTCGCGTGGAAACTTAGCGATTAAACTTAAAGTTATATAACGCAACTTTTTCGACGCGACTTAGTAGTTCTCGGTTTTTTTTACTTAAAATAACAAACTTAACGATCAAAGTAACGTAAAGAGTAAGAAAAAGTAAAATATAAGTAAAAATTTGATATGTAAAGGGTAAGGTCGAAGGTTGTTATAAGCGGTAAAGGGCGAAGGTTATTTGTTATTTTAGCTGTAAAACTTAGTCGTCTTTATAATAATATCAACTATAGTAGTATTAACTTAACCGCTTACCAACTTGTTGTTTAAAACTTTTAGCGGTCAATTTTTATGCTTTTTAAAAAGGATTAATAAAGATCTTTTAGTATTTTTAAGTAACGATACCATCGTTTACTTTTAAATTGCTGTTAAAGACTAACGTAACCTAGAAAGTCCTTTTTATTTTCCTACTATTAAAAACTAACGTAGTACTAATGAAGGCCCTTTATAAGAATTTTTCCTTTACCCTAATAGCTGTAGCTACAAAATATAATAACCAGAAAAAAACTTTTTTTTCTACTAAGCTTATTTATACTCAACCTAGCAGACAAGTACTAATTAGTATTGGTAGGCCTTAGACGTTGTAATGTTGTTGATTCGATTAGTCGAAATAACAGTAGTATTGCGTAGTCAGATGGTAGATGTATTATTCTAGGTTTGGCAAACCGCTAGCCGGTCTGCACTGTAATTTGTATGGCCAATTGCTTGGCCCGTGCCCTAGTGTGAAGTGCAGCGTACTGCACTTGACTTACACCCAATGTAGTAAGTCTGCACAACGCAATATACTCAACTTGCAGTTCAGTATAGTCAATTTTACTTACAATAAAGTTGACCTACTGCACTGCATATAATACTATTCCAATATAACGAAAATAATGCTAAAAGCCTTAATTACCGTTTTTCTGACAGGGTCAGCAATTCTATCAATTCGAACGTCTTTAAAGTCTATCGTAATTGTTGAAAATTGAAAAGTGTAGGGGAAAAAAGATGAATATAAAAAGGTAAATCATAAATTATTAGTTCGTTGTAATTAAAAATTGTGAGACTTAATCATATTGCAATTAAAAATTTACAATAACAGTATTTATAGTAATAAAAACTTAACCGTTTGCTAACTTTAACTTAATAATCTTTAAAACTTTTATACAACCAATCTTAACATTTTCAAAACTCATTTAATACAAATTTCTTAGTGTTTTCAATGATAGCGATCCTGTCACCACTCCTAAATTACCGCGAAAACTAACACTATTCAAAAGCTCTCCCTATTTTACTGCCACGAAAACCAACACAATATTAAAAGTGTACTTCGCAAAAATCTTTCCTCTACCTTGCCTAAACAAAGCGTAAGAACCAAAAAATAGCTTCTTCTACCTAACTTATCTGTGCTTAACCTAATAAGCACTGATCAGTATTGTTAGGCCTTTATCGTTGCAACGTAGTCGATTCAAATCTGATTGAAGTAACTAGTATTACATTGAAAGTGGTGATGTGTTACTTCTAAGTTTGGCAGACCGCTAGCCGGTCTGCACGCTAATTTGTGTGGCCAATTGCTTGGCCCGTGCCCTAGTCTGAAGTGGGCACCTACTGTACTTGACTTGCAGTCAATACAGTCAATCCCACAAACTATTCAGTCAACTTATAGTCAGTACAATCAACTAACTGTCAGTATAGTTGACTTGACTGTACTGCAATTGACTGCTGTTCCAACATTTTTTTTTTAAAAAAAAAATCATTTTTTTTATACCGCTGCGGTGGCATAGGTCTTTATATCATGCGCACCAGTGTGGAATAGTAGTAGCCTCTGCGATACCCAGCGCGGACAGCACAGCACAACACAGTTGCCGAACAATCTATGCCCGTCACACAGGTGCCCTACAGTATTCCACTGGATCGGCATGAGCCTGTCCGCGCTGCGAAGGTCTGCATGGCCGTGCGAGCGGCGAGCAACACCGTCACCGGAAGGAGCTGCGATGCTGGTCCGTCCGCTGTCGCAGGGACTCCCGTCTTCTGCCGGGGCATTGATCTTTCTACTGTACTGTGTTTTGGTATATTTCCGGTGTCTTCCTTTGGGCCGGGTAACAAAAACTTGTCACGGCGCTGGCGGGCCTGCCAGCCACAGACAACACTCACTCACCCACTGCCTGGGTTGCTTTGCGCGGGCGTTCGTTTCGAGCTGGTCAGGTTCCGGGATTTTCGCTTCCTCGTATTCTTATTTGCGGTACGAAGCACCTCCGTATGTGGTACCTGTGGGCTGGGCGTTGGTGACGGCGACAAGCTTGGCAAGCTCGCCTGCCGGACAAGTAGGGAAGACCGACTGATGGGGCCACGCGTGGGTTGGACGTGCTTGCCTGCGCCTTGCGGGGACAGCTTTCGTCGTGGTGGTGGTGCCTTTGCGTATTTCGAGCCTGCGCTGAGGAAACCACCAGTCGGGGGAGGAGGGGGTCTGTCGACGGATCACCGACGCGCGCGCGAGGAGATGGCCCATGTCCATCTGTTCACCAGACGCGACCGTCGCAATTTGTACACGGTGAATTTATCTATATCCTTCTGCTAGGATGATTTAACCAGCAGAACACCCGATTCGGCTCAGGACGGCGTGGCTCTCAAGCCTTACTGATGTACCCCCACGCGACCATACACTCGAAAATCACACCACATTTTCGCGAGTCGAGCTTGCTGATCTCCTTGACCTGCTTCTTCTTGAGGGATCCGTTGCCCTTGCAGGCCTCCTTGATGACCTCGGCCTTCATCATCAGGTACGGCTTCGGCTTCATACGGCATACCTCGCACAGTCTGATCTCCTCGGGCGTGAGGAGGTGCATGTCCGGTGGGTTCTCCTGGCTGAGCGACAGCGGGTTGACGCCTGAGATGGGCTGCGGGGTGTGTTTCGGCGGCTTGAGGTCGATGCCGTTGACCACGATGGCGCCGTTTGTGGTGCCGATCACCCCGTTCACCCCGTTCGCGTGGTCCCCATTTGTGAGCAGCTTGGTGTCGCCGTTCAGCAGGCCGTTCGGTCTTTTATGGACGAGACGGATTGGCAGCTCGGGGGCAACCAGAAGTGCCGCGCCACTAGGCGGCTCAGGCGCCGGTTGTTGTTTGGCGCGCTGTTGCACGGCGAGGCGTTCTCTGTCCATGGAGCCCATTGGTATCGACTTTTGCGCTCGCTGCGTCTTTTCCTGCTCATACTTCTCCCCGCTTCGGAGGTCCCCGATTCCGTTTTGCCGCCACTCTTGTAGCTGCGCGATGGCCTGCCTCAGGTTGAGTTCGTCAATGAGGCTTTGGTTGAACTCTTCGAAATCGTTGTGGTTCATAATCCGGGCAAAGGGCTTTGCCTTGTTCAGGATGTCTCGCTCTTCTTTCGAGCGCTTCTTATCCAGTTTGGAGTTGTCCCGATAGTCCAGCAGGTTGTGTTCGAAGATGACCTTCTTCCGCTCGACACGCTGCGTCAGCCGGGCGTTGTATATGTTCATGACCGTGAGCTTCAGCTCCATTTCTGGCTCGAGCTGGCCAGTGGTCGGATTGATGCCGTCGCCCGGCTCAAATTGCATAAGTTGGACAGCCTCCTCTGCTTCGTTGGCATATTCGGTCTCAAACTCCAGGCGACCCGGCATGTAGCCCTGGACCTCATGACAGGAAGGAACACTGGCGGTGGGTTTCGTTTTGGGAGGCAGGGGCGGGGCGTTCTTGATGCTCTCTTTGCGATCTTCAATCCTCCGCTTTTTACGGGCTTGGAATTCCTCACGCGAAGTGGCCATGGCTAGCGAGGTGTCCTGTGGGCTGCATCTTTCCGGAAGCGGAAACTTGGATGAGTTCAAGTAGACCTTCTCGTAGTGTTCGCGCACTTCGTCTTTGGTGCGATAGCCTCCAATGTGGTCGGCGATGTCGGCCCAGGAGCCAATGCCATAGGACTCGCAGCCCTCGAGCAAGAGCAGTTCTTCATCGGCACCCCAATCTTCATCGTAGATGGGGAATGAGTTCTGTTCTATCACTCGGTAGGCATGTGTGGAGGGCTTGTGGTTGTTGCTCTGTTCACCTTTAGCGAAGCATTGGACGCATAGATCGTACTCAACACAGTCAGGGTGGGCGCAACGGATGCGCACCTGCCAGCTGATGTTAGTGAGTGTCGACAAAGGCTGGATGTTGTGTGCCACAGCAGCTGGTTCGATGTGAAGGGATCAGATCTGTGGAATCTCACAGTGGATGTGATGTCGACCGAACACACGTCGCAAATGTATTTGACACCTCCTTCACTTCCCCGGCCACCAGTCTTCTTTCTAATGACTCCCATGGTGTCCAGGGTTGACGAGCACTTCGGGTGACTACGCGACACTCGATTGGACTGACATGGGACTATGAGGTCCGATGGCAGCTATCGTAGGGCTTGGTGTAAAGCCTCAATGGGGTATTTTCAAGAATACTGTTCAATCGCGACGCGTGAATGTGATGGAGCCCGGTGGTAGTCGATGGAAATGGATGCTGAGCGATGGTGAGCAGGTGCTGTGACGTGCGCGTCGCGCTTCATGAAGGATCCAGCCGGACGCACGGGCCAGCACGGAAGCATCGAATCTGGGGTTGGCGTTCTACTTCAGCCAACTAGCTCTCA
Organism: Anisogramma anomala; assembly: GCA_038502455.1. NCBI lineage: Eukaryota > Fungi > Ascomycota > Sordariomycetes > Diaporthales > Gnomoniaceae > Anisogramma > Anisogramma anomala. The sequence goes on along the minus strand of JASMMZ010000011.1, from coordinate 8,150,761 downwards.
GTCTAACCTTTCTGGGCATTTAGGGACTTACACAGTACTATGATGTGATCCGTGCACTCACCTCAGCAGGGATGTGTAACATCCCCGTCGGTAACTGACAGGGGGTCCTTTATTTACACTGTATCATACTATATTCGTAGAATATTGAACTTGACTTTCTACAGTTTGGATCAGGTTAATTTATCGCACTCAGTGTCTTGATTTTGATTCACACTGCGTACTTTACATGGCCGCTCCAATATGTTGCAAATTTGACTCACATAGTACACAAGTAGCTTGCTATAGTGCACCAATAGGACCAGCCTATTTTCAAACTTTCCCCGACCAACAGGCTGAACCGACGCTAACCGTTGAAAGTTGCCCCGCCAAAGGGTCCACTTCATGTCCACACAACATTGACGATAGAGCCAATGGCTGGCTGGGTCACAGAAATGATCACACTCGTTGATACCATAAAGGATTTGAACTAGTACGACTTCCTGCCAACATCCAAGTATTTTCAAGGCCCTTTTGGGCCGGATTTCTCTACCATGCCCGATAGCATCCTCAACGACATCTCGCATCGCAGATACAATCCTCTGACCGGATCATGGCTGCTTGTCTCGCCTCACCGAACCAGGCGACCTTGGCAGTCAGTCAAAGCCAAGTTTCTGTTCTTCGAATAGGGCTAACACGAATCCCTCCAGAGGCCAGCAGGAGTCAGGCCAAGTCAAGACACTCCCCGAGTATGATCCCACTGTGAGACTACCAACTTATATTCTAACAAGACCGACTTCTTTGCTGACGTCTTGCCCTGCAGTGCTACCTCTGCCCCGGCAACAAGCGCGCCCAAGGCGACTCTAACCCACACTACGAAAACACCCTCGTCTTCGTCAATGACTACTCGGCCGTCAAAGAGCAGCAAGCCGCCTACACCCCGCCGCAACCGACCAGCAGCCATGACCTCTCCGCGCTGCTCCTGCGCGCCGAGCCCGTCACCGGCAAGTGCCTCGTCATGACCTTCAGCGCCAAGCACGACCTCACCCTCGCCGACATGGCGCCCGCCAAGATCCTGCCCGTCGTCGACCTCTGGACCCGCGTCTACGCCGCCCACCTCGCGCCCGCCCACCCGCTCGCCGCCGCCGCCGCCGCCCTGCCGCTGCTGCAGACGGACCCGCCGCCCGAGGCGCGCGTCGAGCGGCCCCGGGAGCAGCTGCGGTATCTGCAGATCTTCGAGAACAAGGGCGCCGTGATGGGCTGCTCGAACCCGCACCCGCACTGCCAGATCTGGACGACGTCGAGCTTGCCCGAGGAGCCGGGGAAGGAGCTCGTGTCGATGGGCAGGTACCGGGCCGAGCATGACGGCCGGCACTTGCTGGCGGATTATGCGCAGCTGGAGGTGGAGAAGGGTGAGCGACTGGTCTGGCAGAACGAGGGCTTCGTGGTTGTGTGCCCGTGGTGGGCAGTCTGGCCATTCGAGGTGCTGGTCATTGCCAAGCGGCATGTACGTGCGCTGGTTGATCTGAGTGACGACGAGAGGCTGTGGTTTGCCGAGGCTGTGCAGGAGGTTACGAGGCGTTATGACAACCTGTTCGAGTGCAGCTTTCCGTACAGTACGTGTCCCAATTCGCTTTCATTCCAGCCTCTGAAGAGTGAGTGCACCTGAGATCGATTTTGACCTTGGCCTTACAATAGGCTCCGGCATCCACCAGGCTCCAATCGACTGCAGCGAAGAGGAGGCAGAAAACAGCTATTTCCATATGCACTTCTACCCGCCCCTGCTTCGGTCCGCTACTGTGCGGAAATTCCTCGTAGGTTATGAGATGCTTGCCGAGCCGCAGAGGGACATCACGCCAGAGCAGGCGGCAGCGAGGCTTAGGGGATTGGGAGGAGAGCTGTATAGAAAGAAGCTTGCATAGTAGATTGCTCGGATGGTTGAAGAATCGTACATAGACACTTGGCGGTTCCGGGCCTCCTCCTGACCCATCACATTTACGCGGCAATCACAGCGTCAACTTTGCCAATCTTGACTCCAAGCAGCATTCGTTTCTTGCCGTTGACTGCGTCAGCCTCTGCTGCCATGTGAAATTGACCATACGCCGGCCAATTGGCATACAGCAAGCAGGAGCAGCGTACGAGGTAATTCGCCTGTACCCGCATGCGTGGTGTTTCCCGAAATGAAGCTGTTGGGTCCCAGCTTACTTGGGCAACTTGTCTACCGCGTCTTCCAGCTCACGCCTTCACATAGTTCGAGTACTGCACAGCCATCCATACGCTGCCCACATACCCCGCGCCCAGCGGAAACGCATGCTCCCACCCGACGCTCATCGTCTTGAACACCACGATCTCGCTCGTGAAGTGCGCCGCCGCCAGCACGTGCGTGAAGAGGCACAACTGGTACAGGCTCCGGTCGTCGACGCGGTACGCGCCGTAGATACGCAGCACGCCCGCCAGGATCGTGTACAAGCCGAAGAGCCGCGCGGCCAGCGGCGTGACCTGGTCGGCGGGCGCGGCGGCGGGCTTGTGCTGCTTCGCCACGGCGGCTGCGGGCAGCAGCTTGGTGACGGAGTCGGCCGAGGGGGCCGAGGGGTTGGATACGAAGAGGCCGTTGTAGATGCGGCGGGTGTAGTGGAGGGTGAGGAGGTTGGTCACTGCGTTGCCTATTGCGGCGACCGAGGCCTGGAGGGGAGGGGGTGGGGTAGTTAGTTGTTGCATGGGCAAGTAGCTGGAAGGAGGGTGTATTACCAGGAGCAAGTAGCAGGGCAAGTAGCCATCCTCCAGAGAGGGCATGTAAGAGGAGAAGCTGCCCATGTTACTTGCTTTGCTTATCAGCTTGAAGGCGTCATGTTAAGTACTCTGCAGAAGAGCTGAAGATGTTGAGAGGGTTGGGGGTACGACCTACGACTGAGCTTTATCGGCCCATAGTTACATAACCTTCAGGAGCTATCTATATTTTCTATATCCTTGCTGAATTGTCCTCGCCATCCCAGCTCACTGGTACCAGCTTAGATTGTTGGAATTTACACAATGTGAGTTTCAGCTCACAATTGATCTTGGAATTCTCTTGGTAGCTGAACATATCGTTGACGACTAGCAGCATGGCAGGTTTCACTGATATCCTCTCTGCTGTGCCCCAGCCACTCCAGTGGACTTTGGCTGGAATTGGAGCCTTCGTCGTTGCTAGTCGTGTGCTTAGCTACGGTCAACTGCTGCTTGAGCTCTTCATCCTAAGCGGCACCGATGTATGTTGCACTTATTCTATCGCTTCAATGGGCTTTCTTCTAACAAATCCACTTCACAGCTCCGCAAGTTCGGTCCCAGGGGCTCCTGGGCTGTAGTCACCGGGGCCTCGGACGGCCTGGGCAAGGAATACGCCAAGCAACTTGCCGCCAAGGGCTTCAATGTCGTCCTCGTTTCCCGCACGCAATCCAAGCTGGACGCTCTCGCCGGCGAGCTCTCGAACGTCCAAACCAAGGTCCTCGCCATGGATTACTCCGAGGATAGCGAGGCCGATTACAACCGCCTGGCGGAGCTTGTGGCCGGCCTCGACGTCGCCATCCTGATCAACAACGTCGGCCAGAGCCACAGCATCCCGACACCCTTCATCGAGACGGACAAGAAAGAGCTGCATGACATTGTGACCATCAACTGCCTGGGTACTTTAAAGACTACACAGATCATCGCGCCTGGCATGGCACAGCGCAGGCGTGGTCTCATCCTCACCATGGGCTCGTTCGGCGGATGGATGCCCATCCCGTACCTGGCAACCTACAGCGGCAGCAAGGCTTTCCTGCAACATTGGAGCGCCGCGCTCGCCGGCGAGCTGAAGCCGCGCAACGTGGACGTCTACCTCGTGCTCAGTTACCTGGTGTGCTCGGCCATGAGCAAAGTCAAGCGGCCCAACGCGATGGTCCCGACGCCGCGCCCGTTCGTCAAGGCGGCGCTCAGTAAGATTGGGCTGGGCGGCACGCAGAACATTTCCTACACGTACACTCCGTGGTGGAGCCATGCGCTCATGCAGTGGTGGGTGGAAAAGACGATCGGGTTTGGCAGCAAGCTGGGTATTGGCTTCAACCTGCAGTCACACAAGGCCATTCGTGTCAGGGCTCTGCGGAAGGCGGAGCGGGAGGCCAAGAAGGCCTAGTTGTGAGGCATATGTGTGATACAGGAGACCATCAGCGGCTTGGGATGCTTAGCGTAGAATGGAAAGGGGTACACGGAGTATACTGTACTGTAAAGTGATTACCAGTCGACTCATTTGCCGAGGTACCTACGTAAGGTAGCCTGAGTTGGTACCTAGAGGGAGCCTGCCTATATTTGTAGAGCTACCTCACGAGAGTAGCATTACAAAACCTACTAGCCACCCACCTGCCCTGGGTCATATCCAAGTATCCAAGAGTGAGAAACGAAGTGACGTGTTCTATGCTTTGAGCAATCCCATCTTTTTATTTTGTACGGCAAAAGTTGCTGTACGTACAATTCCTTGTACATACAGTACTGTATTCAGTACTTTGTCGTTGATGTGGCCCGAGCTCCCGTCCAGCGCGCTTCGGAACCGCGTCTACTATAATAAGTAGTAGAACTCGGCGCATTTTTAGCTTTGGACCCCTGCCAACATTGTGTTTATATGCTGAGCAACAATTGCCAGCAACTGATGAAGTCGCATCTTGTTGTCAGCTGTTGTTTAACCTGCAGACTTTCCAACCAAAAGACGCCGATTCATCGAACTTGAAAATCTCTCTTGCACCACGCCCAGGAGAATTCTCCTTCTATTTCGACATTTCCAATCCTCCGATGCGACCATAGGCGGCTCTCGATCCTCTCATCGACTCCTCCGGCGCGAAACCGAAGCAGTGTTGGTCTCCTGCTTCAGCTCGCTCGCGCCGACATTCCTATCCCCAGCTTTCCGACACGAGCTCGGCACACATCAGCGAAACGAACGACACGAACGACACGAACGACAAACGAGCCGTCTCTCCAAGGGCCTGACCACGCTCCTTCTACAAAATGGCCGCGACTACTCCGATGCGCCCGGTACCTGGCGCATTCTTCAACACGCCTGCGCCCGCGCCTGACCCTGTGCGACGAGAGCTCTTCGGCGCCGCTGGTTCGCGACGAGGACCCTTGGGCACGAGCCCTCCCAGACAGTCTGCCATGAATCTCTTTCCTGCTCCTGTTCGGCGCCCAGGCTCCCCCCCTCCTCCACCTGGACTGCCAGCTCCTATCGCGCCTCAGTCCACCATCGAGAATACCCCTCCAGCTCAGCGGGCCGCCAGGTTCGTCAATGAGCTGCTTCAGGTCGACGAAAGCTACCCCGATCTTGACTCCTACTGCAGACGTAAGTGTACAACTCGTTCTATGACGTCCCCTCCTTATTCCAGCTCCGTAGATACTAACTAAAGCCCCTACCAGATGGCGCATCATCCAACTATGACCTCGCCATTGCCGACCCAGCCTGGGCTCCTTTTCACAAACCCAACGTGTACCGTTTGCCCGAACAGGTCTTTGCCCACTTCGAAGGCAGCCAAGTCCACGCCGACATGGGACTGTTTCCCGAGATCCATCTAGCGTACGTTCATATCGACAACGCACTCTATCTCTGGGACTACACCCAGATGGAACCCGAGCTGTTCGGCTTCGAAGACTCGCCCCACAGGATCACGGCTGTCGCCCTCGTTCCGCCAAGGCCCCACGTCTTCGTCGAGAACATCAAACACATGCTGGTGGTGGCGACGGCGACAGAGATGATCATTCTTGGTCTCTCGCAGGAGCCTGCACCCGCGCCCCCACGGATATTCCAGACCCGCATGTCAGTATGCAAGGGCAGCACCGATGTGAGCTTTATTGTGGCTTCTGCAGATGGGCGTGTGTTCTTTGGTGGCAAGGCGGACACAGATGTACACGAGCTTTACTACCAGCAGGAAGAGCGATGGTTCTCCAGTAGAGTTGGGAAAATCAACCACACCCACCCAGGGTGGTCGTCGGCACTGCCCAACATCCCGAATCCAGCGATGCTTCTTCCCTACTCGACCGCCCTCTGGAAGCCCAAGATCAGCGAGGGTCTCGCCGATATGGCCATCGATGACAGCCGAAATCTCCTCTACACCCTGTCCTCCAACTCGACGATCCGCACCTACCATATCGACGGACCAGACAAGCTCACCAAGTGCATTGAAAAAGACAAGCTCTCTATTCTCCGGGACATCACGCATATGATCCAACATTCCACACTCCTGACGGATGAAATGGTCATCGTCTCCATCAGCCCCATCCACGCCAACGAGGCTTCGAAACTTCACTTGATGGCCTTGAGCAACACCGGTTGCCGTATCTTCTTGAGCGCGACAAGCTCATCCTACTACTACACCGCCGCGACCAATGCTGCTCCTCAGAGTATGCAAGTTCAATTCGTCAAATTCCCGCCGAGCGACCCTGGCACTCTCAGGCCACGAGCCGTGGACGGTACTGAGGGCCTGGACCCCAACTCTACCTCATTGAAAGTGAGCAGACTTGGCAAGCGATTCGCGCCTGGTTACTTCTTCGATGCTGTCAGAAAAGACAACAACCCTAACACGGATCGTGTCTTCGTATCCGCACCACACACCGGCCGCATCCGGCTTGCTGGCACTCACCCCGGGGCTCCGCTGCACTATCACGAACAAGCAAACTGGATTGATGTTGATGATGGCCGGGTTCTCGCGATTGGAGCCGTAACGCCACCGTTCGATGCTTCTGGCCAGCCCATGGGCTTCGGCAATGAGCTGGCAGTGCAATTCGACAAGGCCGCTCCGGAGTTCGCCGTCATGACCAATCAAGGCATTCATGTGCTCCGCCGTCGACGCGTGGTGGACATTTTTGCGACAGTAATCCGGAAAGCTCCAGGCGAAGAGGGTCTGGCGGAGGAGGTCCGACATTTCATCAAGTTGTACGGTCGGCAAGAGACCATCTCCACGGCTCTGGCAGTTGCATGCGGTCAAGGCAGCGACCTGCGTACTGGCGCTCCTCGTGTAATCGACCAAGTGACCCAGGACCGGGCTCGCCAGACCTTCATTGACTTTGGAGGGCAGCCTACGGTGGCAGACACGGACGGTCAAGCAGTCAACGCAGACTCCGTCAAGCTTTCCTACCGCTACCATGCCATCGGCTCCTACATGGCACGCCTGGTCCGCCGGCTATGGAAGGCGCGGGTCATACTTCAGGGCATGGACGGCCAAGCAGTGATTGTGCGGTCGACTATTCCCATGCCAAAGCTGAATTCTGTTCAAGAAAGCCTTGATCGTCTGCGGAACTTCCTTATCGCCAACCGCGGCCTGATTCAAGGTCTCTCAGGTCCAAAAGATCTGGCTCATGTTCGTAACCGCCATGAGGAGATTGCCATCCAGGCAGAACACCAGGGTTTACACGCGCTGCAAAAGCTGATAGAGGGTATTGCTGAAGGCATCTCCTTTGTCCTCATGCTATTCGACGAGCGTGTGTCCGACATCTATGTTCGCCTCGACGCAGAAACACAGACCAAGTTCCGTGAGCTGAGCTACGAGCAACTATTTTCCCACTCGACCGGCCGGGAACTCGCCAAAGTTCTCGTAAAGGCCATCGTGAACCGCAACATTGAGAGCGGAGCCAACGTGGAGACAGTCGCGGAAGCTCTTCGGCGGCGTTGTGGCAGCTTCTGCAGTCCCGAGGACGTGGTCATCTTCAAGGCCCAGGAGCATCTGAAGAAGGCCTCAGAGCAGGTTGCAAACCCCAACGTCGTCCGCCAGCTCCTGGGAGACAGCCTGCACTTGTTTGAGCGGGTTGCTAGCAGCCTCACCTTTGCTAACCTTCAAGGTGCTGTTCAGCAATATGTCCGGCTTCAATACTACGCAGGCGCCATTCAGCTGTGCCTCAGGGTGGCCCGAGAGAAGGATCGTGGCAACTCAGCATTAGGGTGGCTCAAGGACGACAGGCCCCTCAACGACCCCCGTGTGACTGCTTTCCTAGAGCGCCAGAGGTGTTACGAGATGATCCATGATGTCCTGATAGAACTGGATGCTGTAGCGGGTCAGGAACCGGAGATGGTGGATGGACGGATGACTCTCTTCGCCACCAAGCGCAAGGAAGCATATCAAGTTGTGAACGACTCTGATGACGAGGTCTTCCACTACGACTTGTACGACTGGTATATTGCCCGAGGCTTGACCGACCGCCTCCTGAGTGTCGAATCCCACCACGTCGTTACCTACTTGACAAAGCTTGCTGAGGCCGACTTGGAGCATGCGCAACTTCTCTGCAGTTTCTACACGGCCCGCAGCCTCTTTTATAAGGCTGCGGAGGTGCAAGCGGCCCTGGCCAAGAACAAGGATTTCCCCATATCGCTTCAAGATCGGATCAGTCTCCTCGGCCATGCGAAGGCCAACTCCAGCGTTTCCACGCAGGGCGTTAGCCAACAACACCAGCAAATTCTCAGTCACAATGTGACGGTATTGCTGGAGGTTGGTCACATTCAGGATGACCTTCTGGGAAGGGTCTTGGCGGACACTCGGATTCCGAAGGAGCGAAAGAGGGAAGCTGAGGAGCGGCTGAATGGTCCCATCCTCGAGTTGACGGAGGTACGTTTGTTTATGTTCCAATGGAGGACGAGCGAGGTACATTTGACTAACAGTTTTACAGCTCTGGAATGGTTACGCCGAGCCCGCAGAATACCACGACATCTCTCTAATCATCATCCACGTAGCCGATCACTACAATCCCCGACTAGTCGCCGACACATGGCGCATGCTTCTCGACTCAGCGCACGCCGAGGTCCTGCAACAAGAGGCAGCATGGGAAGCAGCAGGCCGCCCGACAGATGACCGCAGATTCGTCCAGCCTCCGTTGCCCTACGAACATGTCATGTCGAGGGTCCAGGACGTGGCGCACCGCACCTCCCTCAATGACCACATCTTCCCCATCGACGTGGTCCTGACCCTGCTCTGCCGCTACAGCATCGAGAACGCCCAGGACGAGACCATCGGCGCGAACCCCAACTGGCCGGTGCTGCTCTTCGTCTCCCTCAACGTGGCGCACGCGAGCATCACGCGCGTGCTCGAGCGCGTGCTCGACGCGCAGGAGGCGCCCTTCACGGGCCGCCGGCGCAGGACGGTGGTGCGCTGGCTGGCCGAGGTGCTGGCGCGCTGGGTGCGCAGCGCCGAGACGCAGGGCGCGGCCGGTGGGTTGGGCGCGTGGGTCGCGGACCTGCTCGAGCGCTGCCACGAGGCCATGGAGGAGGTCGTGCGGCTCGAGCAGCGCGGCACGCACACCGTCTCGCCCGAGACGCAGGCCGTGCATGCGCAGGTGCGCGAGCTGCAAATGTGGGTCACGGGCGTGCTGGACGGGCGCGGCGCGCCGGCCTCGCGGCTGTTTTGAGGGGGTGCATCTGGCGGGAAAAGAGGGTGTCCACGGCGTTATGATAAAAGACAGACCAAGATACATTGATTTGCTAGAAACGAGCCTCTAGTCGAAAGGGACTGCTAGGGGGGGCGGGGTGGAGTCGGGCCAAGCATGTGCAAAGCAGGTGTACAGTGCCATGCATCGCAGATAGAGAGAGGAGAGAGCATTGGGCGAGCGCGTTCTACATAATGACCACCACCACCACGACGACATTGATGTTGTTAGGTAAATGGCGCTCGCTGTAAGGTGCTGAGGCGACGGAGATGAGAATCTAGAAGAGAGAAGCTTTGTTGGTACCTCACCTAATCATGATCTCGGCATGACCGCAGGTGGTATCTCGCATCATCACGAAGTGAGTGCCTCGTAGGGAACTTGGAATCACAGCGAGTCAATCGAGGGGATGCCGGTTGTTGGTCGTGCGCTTGGCCAGTTAGTAGGTTGGTTGGTGGTGGGGGCGGCACAAGGCTGAAAGCTGGCGCTTGGCTCCACTTCACCTGCAGCCTCCTGCAGCATCAAGACATCCCTCGCCTGTCAGTCGAGACGACATAGGCTCTAGGAACGACCGGTTAGAACATACTGTTATTACTTCTGTGTAGGACTGCTTCACCAAGCTGGTACTGTGCTTCCAAGACCTCCTCTCCGTGATCTTGCGTCCCAGTACCAAAGCTTGGCACATCAAGCCTTCGGATTCCACCGCGCCACACAGCACCCTTCCTGTTCCTTCTTGGGCGTGGCAGCCATGGGCCACGCGCATCCCGCAGATGTCCGGTCGACTATCACACGACCACCGCCTTGCCTGTTCATAGAAATAGGTAGAACACTGCCAAAACGGAGAACAAGCCCCCCATGCACGCATGAGCCCGCAAGCTGTCGATCGCCGCACCGGCAGACTCACTCAGCCCAGCACCTGCCCGGCCCAAGAAAGGGTACATCTGCCTTCGCGTGTTCTGAGGGGCGGAGTTCGGGCCGGGGCCGGGGCCGGGGCCGGGGCCGA